>JAOXNN020000066.1:1885182-1904410 GCA_028571205.2 Hydropsyche betteni | reverse complement strand
GCCTTCACCGCGTCTGGGCGCAAACTGAGCTCAAACAGACGTCTATTAAAATCGGCAAGGACTTCTCGATGTACCTATTATATTGGATGTTTGTTTGTTTGTATATAGCCGTTTCACTTCAACACCGTTTGACCGATCGCCATAAAAATTGCCATGTATAAGTATTTTTTTTGTCGATGTTTTTGTTACATTCAAATAGGGTGATCATATTTCCCAGAACCCAAAACGGGATGGTCCGCAAAAAAATATTCCTCCTTATATTAAAAGCGGCCGGCGCGCCGCGTATGATTGTGACAATACGCGGCCTACTTTATACTTTTGTTTTAATGAATTAAAATTAAAAAAATAATTTGATTAAAATTTATGTCCCAACCAACGTCGGGTACTATCCTCTAGTATTATATAATTCGATGTACATCTCTCTTGCTCTGACTATAACATTTACACAAAATGTGTTTTGTTACAATCTTCAGATACCGAAAGATTATTATGAATTGTTAATGTGTGCTGTACAATAAGCATATGTAATAAAAAATTAAATTAAATTTTGTAACAAAGCAATTTGCAAAATATATCATTAAAATCATGTAAATATATGTACCTATATTTATTTTATGGATATGGGTAGTTTGAAATATGTTCAATCACTTATTGATTTAAAACACTTGCACACGTTTTAAATTTTTTTTTGTTTTTGGTTTATGGTGTGTATTTAGCAAGTTTCCAGCTGAAATAACATGTATTGATATCTATGAATAAACTGTTTCGACTAATATTTCATCAAATTCAGATATTTTTTCGCAGGTGACTGTATCTAGAAAATTTGACGCGCTTCTCGAAAATTCTTAAAGCAACTTGATGATTTTTATAGTCAGCGGCTATTTTGTGCCGAGGATGGTCGTCACATGGTCATGTGGGGTGCATATTGGTTATATCCAGAACATTCTATGAGATTCCCGAACGTTCTAGAAGCGCTTCTATTTTTCTATAGTTGAAAAAATCTTTCTACATCACAATACATCAAAATTATTCAAATTGATTGAAAATAAGTATAACATGAAAGTTTTATAATACAAAATTTATGCGAAATTTTATTTTATGTGAAAAATCGTATATATTAATATTAGAAGTGGATATACAGTATTCCTCCTATAACGTCTCCCCTATAACATCTGCGGTGTCCACCCTATAACGTCATTTTTTTCAAATGTATTTAAATTCAAATTTTTCAATTTTTTTTCCAATATATTTGAAAATAAAAATTAACTTGTAAAAATATCCAAAAAAAATAAAAATGAAAACGTTTCATTTATTAGTTTCCTAAATTCCCCCCTATAACGTCGAAGCTATCTTAGCGTTATGGGGGGGGGGGGATTACTGTATTTATTCACAACAATTAAATTTCTTTAATTTTGGGAAGTTGTTATTTATTTTCTCACAAAAGTAACTAAATTATGTAATACAATATTTTATGAATGTACTCAAGTAATATAAACCACGAACGAGTATAAAACTATTTAATAAATAAATACTTACAACTAACCATTCCATAAACTCATACAAGGGGCCATTTAGAGGAGAGGGAAGGGGTAAATTCTCATGGCCCGGGATTTTTTGAGGGCCTAGGTCCGATTTTGAAAATTTTAGTTACAAATACTTTTGAAAAATGTTATTGTTGTTCTTTTTATTTAAAAAGTCATTTTTTTAAAATTCACGGATTTTTGTAAAAAATATTGTAGACAAAAAATTTCTGAACTCTTTTCTCAGGCCTTGGAATTTCTCTGTACGACCCTGCCATACATATATTATATATAATACGATAGTAGAATAAATATATTTTCAGTTGGTCACGTTCTCACAAGTGAAACGCGTTCGTATCGAAATGTTTTTTATAAAAGGTGTAAATTTAATTTTAATATTACAATATTGATCCATTTTCCAAACATGAAATGATGATTAACTGTGGGAAAAAATTTCAGCATTAGCTTTTGCGTTGATACTTATTTATGCGAATGCACTAACTGAATTTTCGGTTGCAATAAATGGATTTACAAATAAATTTTACAAGGTAATTTTTTTTCTTATAGTATTATCAATATTTATTAAATAATATTACATTTCACAATTAGCCAAGTCGATTAAATTTATTTCCACCGATCACTACTGTTAAGCAATTTTAATCATGATTAGTATTAAAAAAAAAAAGATTTTACTATCTGAATTTTTCTAAATCGCATTTATTTTAGTACATATCAAAGATATTGTTGACATCATCCACATCTATTAAATTTAATAAATGTGTGGCATAAGGACATTACAATGAAATCATATGAATTTTATGGTAACCGGATAAGTCCACGCAAAGCAATACCACACTCAGCGTTCAACCGCACTCAAAGAAAATTCCACTCACACTGGACTGCACTACACTATATAGTGCATTCGATGTCAAGTATTTGATTTTCGATATTAGTTCGATAAGCAGTTTGCAAAATTAAATTACAAAATTCTTGACGATTGTGGTTATTTTTTCGATAAAAAATCATTCATTAACCTGCAATCGAATTTGCGGCGTGTTGTTTAATTTTTATTTTTTTGAAAAAAAAATTAAGCATTTTATACGGGAAAGATATCAATATTTTTTTTAAATAAATAGGTGTAATATATATACGTATATATTTTTAATAATGTGACATTTACATTATTTTCATCGAACTACAACGACTTGGCATCAAGTGCACTATATAGTATAGTGCAGTCCGGTGTGAGTGGAATTTTCTTTGAGTGCGGTTGAACGCTGAGTGTGGTATTACTTATTATTGTGGTATTGCGTATTAATTTTATGTACATAATACGATTTTCAGGCAATCGGAGATTCGAAACCTGGAACTAATACAGTTGTTTCAGGATTCTCAGCTAGTACATGCTTAGCGTTCCTTTCAACAGGTGCTCAAGGTGCAACTCAGAATGAATTAATAACAGCATTGGGCTTTTCGAGTCAAGCAGATGTAATTTTTCGAATTCTAATAATTTATATAATATTCTAATAATATATTTACCGAAAAAACTGAAAATATCAGATTGAATCTGCTTTCCAACCGGTTTTGACGAAGATGAAAAATATCCAAGGAATAACATTAAATATAGCCAACAAAGCGTATTTCTATAATTTTCCAGGCCTTGATTTAGAACCGAACATTAAGCAAAAGGCTGCTGATGTTTTCCTGTCGGAAGTAGATAAGATTGATTTCGCGGCATCAGATCAGGCAATAGCGACAATAAACCAATGGGTATTTAAAATGAATTATAGTCTTTACACATTAAAATATATTTTATGATACCACACGTTAACGTATATCCCCATATATCAGATTGAAAATAAAACCGAACAGAAAATTAAAAATGCACTCAAGTCTGGGGACATTACTGATCTTACTCGAGTTGTTCTTGTAAATGCAGTCTACTACAAGGTGATGTTCTTTCATTTGATTATTTTTTTACGATACTGATATTTTAATTTGTGTAATGAAATAGCTTTATTGAAAACCAATTAAAATTTTTTGATTTTAGGCACTGTGGGAAAAGCCATTTGACTCAAAAAATACTCGTCAAGAAAACTTTAACGTGAATTCAAACAAAAAAGTTAAAGTTGATATGATGCAAGTAACCAATACTTTCGGTTACTTGAAGAAAAATGACTGGGCAGCTACTGTAACGAAATTTTGAAACAAATGAGAATTTTATTGTTGATATTCGTTAAAATGATAGATTGTTTTCTTTTAAGGTTGTTGAATTATCTTACGAGGGAGGGCAGGCATCGATGGTAATTGTTGTGCCTGACAATATTGATGGATTAGCAGATGTTGAAAAAAAAGTCATAGCATCAAATATTAAACAAGATGTCTTTGATCAAATCAGCAAGGAAAGAATAAATTTGAAAATGCCCAAGTTCAAAATAGAAACTGAAATTAATTTAAAAACAATTTTACCAAAGGTAGGATGTATAATATAATATTACGAAAATCATAAAAAAATTTGAGAAAAAAATCAATATTTTTTGTTTTATTTACAGTTAAATATTAATTTGATATTTGATCAAAATAAAGCAGATTTGAAAGGTTTCTTAAATATAAAAGATCCATTGTATGTTACAACTGCTATACAGAAAACTTTTATTGAGGTGCATGAAAAAGGAACTGAAGCAGGTGCAGTCACAGGTAATATAATACAATAAGCCACGCAAATAAAATTAAAAAAAAATCCTGAAATAAAAATGCAGTACTTTTCCCGAAAATTGTGTATATTCAAGTTGATCATATTATTTTTAAGTAATTACATCTTTTGATCGCTTACAACTCAATGTAAATTTATTGTTTTTAGTGATCGGATCTTCAGTTTGGTCTCAGCCAGAAAGTGTGGTTTGTGACAGACCATTCTTGTTTTTTGTCAAACTATTGACAGGAGAAATTCTCTTTTCAGGCCGGTATACTGGTACTGACATTTCCAATGGAAATGGTACAAATAATCCAAGTTTAATAGATCTGATTAGAAGGTGCAGTCGATTCCCACGTCCTCTGTATTGCGAAAAATATTTTCCGTCTCCCCCAATCTGGCCAACACCTCCCATTTCAACCAGGAGATCCAATTTGAGAGGCAAAGCATAAATGTATAGCATTCGATGTATAATTTCCACTTTTCTCGTGGATATCGATTCTGTACTTTTCAATGTTTGTAATTTTTTTCTGGTTGGTCATTTATATTTGATATATTTGGTCTAAGTTTCCAATTTTATTTTGCAATAAAACTATATGAAACAAAGTATTATTTTTCATTTATCACCGATATTAGATATTAAATGTATCGAAGAAAAATAATAATCTATTTTTATTAATTTTAAAATTTCTCGAGAATTCGTGAGAAATTTATAAAAGTACTCAAATTAAATAAATCATGAACAAGTGCAAAACTTGTAAATAAATATTTATAATCGACCATTTCATGAACTCACACACATATATAATACGACCGTACAATAAATATATTTTCAGTTGGTCACGCTCTCATAAGTGAAACGGGTTCGCACCAAAATGTTTCTTACAAAAGGTATAAATTTTATTTTAATATTACAACACGAAATAATGATAAATTTTCTGAAAAATTTTCAGTATTGGCTTTTACAATGTTGTTCATTTTTGTGAATGCACTACCTGACGATTTTGCAGTTGCAATAAATGGATTCACAAATAAATTTTACAAGGTTGTTTTTTTTTCATATAATATTATTTATATCTTACAGTTAGCCATGTCGATCATGTTGACTTCTACCGATCATAACGTTTTGCAATATTGATCATGATTAGTATGCTTGTCAGTTTTTACATTATCATTGACAGGGGTTGACCGTAAAAAAGTTTTTTTGTGTGTTTGGTGGGATTTCGGAATAATTCATCAAGAATTTCTCCTGCCGAGAAAATCAAAAATAACATTGCTTTATATTGTGGAAATCTTGAATGTGCAAAGGAAGAATTGTTTGAAAAATGGCCTGTAACCGCAAATAGAAGACAAGTGTTCTTGCAATATCATAACAACCGACATCGTACTGCAAAACTGATAGAGAAAAAAAATTAAGGAATTCAGTTGGAAATTGACTCTGTATCCTCCTTACTCTCCAGATATTAATCCATAGGATTTTTGTTTATTTCATTCGATGCAACACTTTTTAAGAGAAAAAAATTACTGAAATTCAACTGATGTCGAAAACGGTGTTATTGAGTTTTTCAATTTAAAATTACGAAGCTTTTATAAAAACGAGATCAAAGTCTTCCAAAAGGGTAGAAAAAAATTTAACAATGGTAATTATTTGTTGGATTGAATTTTAATAAGTAAATGTTTTTTTAAAATCAGTTGTCTTATTAAAAAATACGTTAAATAGTGAAGATTATAATATTATGTAATAGTTTTTTTTTTCAATGTTTTGTAAGTCTGTCAAATTTAGTAAATGAATCGAGTAACAATATTTCCATGTATTAATATGAGTAATATAATATATGATTTCCAGGCTGTTGGAGATTCGAAACCTGGAAGTAATACAGTTATTTCAGGGTTTTCAGCTAGTACTTGCTTGGCGTTTCTTTCAATAGGTGCTCGGGGTGCAACTCAGAACGAATTGATAACGGCTTTGGGTTTTTCGAGTCAAGCAAATGTAACTTTACGAATTTTGATAATTTATATTATATAATAATCTTGAGATACATTCCAAATAATGCTTCAAATATTAGATTGAATCTGCCTTCAAACCGGCTTTGATGAATATGAAAACTATCAAAGGAATAACGTTAAATATAGCCAACAAAGCATACGTTCAAGAATCCCCAAGTCTCGATTTAGAACCGAGCTTTAAGCAAAAAGCTGTTGATGTTTTCTTTTCGGAAGCAGAAAAAATTGATTTTGCGGCATCAGATCAGGCTATAGCGACAATCAACCAATGGGTATTTAATATGAATTATATTATTCAAACTATAAAATGTATTTCACGGTTGACGTATATTTCTATATTTCAGATTACAAAACAAACTAATCAGAAAATTAAAGATGCACTCAAACCTGGGGCCGTTGATAGCAATACTAAAGTCGTTCTTGTAAATGCTGTCTATTTCAAGGTAAATTTTTTAATTGGTTAAATTTTTATGGTATTACAGATTATCAATTAATTTATGAAAATAAATAATCGATAAGTAACGAGTAGCCTTATTTACAATATATTTTTTTAATATTTCATTTTAGGGATTGTGGGAAAACCAATTTGACTCAAAAAAAACACTTAAAGAAGATTTCAATGTGAATTTAAACAAAAAAATTCAAGTCGATATGATGCAAATGACTAATACTTTCGGTTTCTTGTACAAAGAAGACTGGGAAGCCAATGTAATAAAATTTAGAATAAAACACATGTATTATTGATATTCGTCAAAATGATAGATTTTTTTCTTTTAAGGTTGTTGAATTATCTTACAAAGAAAACCAAGCATCGATGGTTATTATTGTACCCGACAAAATTGATGGATTAGCGGAAGTTGAAAAAAAAGTCCTAGCGTCAAATGTTAAATCAGATGTCTTTGATCGAATCAGTAAAAGCAAAATAGAATTGAAAATGCCCAAGTTCAAAATAGAAACTGAAATTGATTTGAAAACAATTTTACCAAAGGTATTATAAAAATCACAATTTTTTTTAGAACAAATGTCAATATCATCGTATTTATTTTCAGTTAAATATTAATTTGGTATTTGATTCTCTCGAAGCTGATTTGACGGGGATGTTGAATACAAAACAGCGTTTGTATGTTTCAACCGCTATACAGAAAGCATACATAGAGGTAAATGAAGAAGGAACTGAAGCTGCTGCAGCTACAGGTAACACAATAAATCAACAAATCCTATTGAAAATTCTCATTCTTGGATAAAAATAGACAAAAATTATAAATTTTGAGTAGATACTAATCATTTTGTTTAATATAATATTATGTGTTATTATTTCAACGTTTGGTAACTTATAACTAAATATGTGTTTATCATTTATAGTGATCGAAACTATAATTGAGTCTCTACCACAACGTGTCGTTTGCGACAGACCATTCTTGTTCTTCGTCAAATTGACTACAGGAGAAATTCTCTTTTCGGGCCGGTACACTGGTACTGACACTTTCAATGGAGATGGAAATACTACAAATAACGGAGGAGTGATCAATGAAGAAATTAAGAAGAAAATCTGTCTTAGTTTCCCACCTCTACGACGTCCTCCATTTTGCAGAAAATATTTTCCAACTGGCCCAACTAGGCCAATACTCCCCATTTCATCTAAGAGATCAAATTTGAGATACAAACCGTAATCGTATAACATGTGATGTATTATATTATTTCCACATATTGCGCGGGCGATAATTTGTATTTTTTAGATTTTTTTCCTGGATTCGTATAAACATTGGTCATTTTTATTTGATCTGCTTGGCCACAATTTTCATTTTTTTAGCAATAAAAATTTATAAACCAAAGTATTATTTTTTATTTATCACCAATTGTACTTATTATTCGAAATTCGATATAAATTTCGTATTTTTCTTTCATCTCGTTATTACATGTGTATCATATCAGCATAGAACCTTTTTAAATATAATTTTATTTTAAGTGGTCGATGTCCTAGTGGTCATCCAAAGGGATTGATAAATAAGTAGGGTGACCATATTTCCCAGGACCCAAAACGGGACGTTCCGCAAAAAAATGCCCCTGCTTCCTATATTAAAAAAATGTGTTGAACGTTCAAATTTTTTTTAAATAGCTAAATAATAATAATTTTAATTATAGACATCAAGACTTAGGGTACGTTTCCATGCGGCAAATGTCCTAGAACCATGTAAAATAAGCCAAAAAGGCGCCGCAGACAAAAAAAATTTTCCAAACGTTTTACTCAATCAAACTGTATCACCAAAACAATTAATTCACTTAATTTCTAGCAACAGTCTTTTTTCTTTGGTTAATTTATCAATATTTCTACGACGAGTAATTGTAGTATTAAGGCGAAAATAGCGCTACAGACGAAATTTTTTTTCAAACGTCTTATTGTTAATTAATCAAACTATATCACCATAAAACTATCAATTTACTTATTTTCTTTGGTTTATTTTTAATATTTTCACCAAAGATTTTCGTATATTCAGAAAAGAAACTGACAATCAAATATATAAACCGGAAAAACGGGATAAATAAAACAATTTTACAAAAACGACGGGACGAACACAAGACACAAAAAAACGGGACGTATGGTCAGCCTATAAATAAGACACTCCGTGTAGTTGGTTTTAAAATGGACAAAGTAACAATGACCTTTTTATTTTAGTTTTTTCGTGGCTTTTATACATGTTTTGTATGCTTAAGGCATATACAAATTTGTATCCTAATTTAACAATAATGACATTATTTGACTTTAGACACTAGACATTAGAGAAAACTAAGAAAATTAAGTTTAATTAGGAAACTGTGATCGTCAACTTGTTTAATTGTGAAATATTTAGCTGTCTGATGACGTCTTTATTGATGATGCTGATAAAATTTGAATGAATAGGCAATATAAAAAAATATATTTGTTATTTTTTTTTCTTTATATTTCCATATTACATTTGATCAAATTATATTACTGTAAAATGTTAGCTGACCAAGTGCTCCTTTTGGTAGTCTTGTCCTTCCCGAAAATTCCATTCGCCTTTTTTCTCTTCAAGAAAAAATTATTATCATTTTTCCCTCTAGAAAAATTATCCTTCAATTAATTTAATAGTAAAATGGGGCAGGATACATATTTGATATGAGTCAAAATTTTATCAACATGGAGTGATAAATATCATGTATTGAAGAAAAAAAAATAGTTTACTTAAAAAAAAACAGAAAAGTGACAAATATTGACATTGCTATCCTGAGATACCCTAATTAAGACAGAATTTTTATTAATTTTAAGCTTAAATGGTAAACATAATGTACTGGGAAGAATTCTGTTCTAATTTAACACTTATTACAATTTCGAATACGTAACTTTTGTATTTTGGAAAATTTCAAATGGTTTTCAATAGTATTACATATCGATATAAAGAGATAAAAACTTCAGCCATAGTGCTAATCACGATAACTTTTTTTCAATAATATTTCCTATATAAAAATATTTTTATGAAATAAGCACATGTTTTTCAACATAAATTATCGAATTAGAATATTTAGTAGGCCTACAAGTTTCAACCATTTTCTCTCGCTCCTTTTTTGTCACAATAAAAATATGATTTACAAGATTATAATTATAATCATGTAAATATATGTATTTTATTTTATAAATATAGTCATTTTGAAATATGCGCAGGTACTAATTGATTTATTTGATTGCACACTTGGGCTCATTTCAAATTTGTTTGGTTTGTATTTTTATGGTGTGTGTTTAGAAAGCATGCAGCTGAAATTCCACGTATTGAGGTTTACAAGTATTAAAAATATATGATGTAAATATATAATATGCAATCAAAATATTATTATATATTTGAAAATTTTTCAACCAATGATTTACATTTCTTATTCTGTTAGGATACAGGATGTTCTACTTTATAAAATTTCTATATATACCTATGTGAAAATTATAATACATGGATGAATGAAATCCATAAAATGACTCGGAATTTGTGAAATTTTTGAATTTGGCTTCATGTATATCGAAAATGTGTATATTTACAGCAATTAAATCGCTTCGATTATAGAAAATTGTGATTTATTGTTTCAAAAAAGTAACTAAATTATATAATAACAAAAAAATTATGGAAATATTCAGAAAATATCAATTATGAACGGAAAAATTTTAAATATTGACAATCAACCATTTCGTACATACATATATAATACGGCAGTACAATAAATATATTTTCAGTTGGTTACGTTCTCACAAGTGTAACGAATCCGTATCAAAATGTTTTTTGCAAAAGGTATAAGTCTTATTACAATATTATTTACACATATACCAAATGTTCAATAATGATTAAGGTGTCTTTTTTTGAATAAATTTTAGCTTTGGCCTTTGCGTTGATATTTATTTATGTAAATGCACTACCAGACGTATTTTCAGATGCAATAAATGGATTTACAAATAAATTTTACAAGGTATTTTTTTTCATATAATATTATTAACATTTATTATTATTTATGTTAGTATCAATAGAAATTATTCTCGATAACACCTTACTCTGAATCAAATGAAATATAGATTTGATATATTATATTAGTGGTTTATGTAATATAATATTGTACAAATTAGTAATTGTTTTGTAAGTTTTTTGTGAATTTGATAAATAAAAAGCGTAATGACATTGGTATGTGTTCCTACGAGTAATATACTATTTATATGATTTTCAGGCAGTCGGAGATTCAAAACCTGGAAGTAATACAGTTATTTCGGGATTCTCAGCTAGTACTTGCTTGGCGTTTCTTTCAATAGGTGCTCGAGGTGCAACTCAGAACGAATTGATAACTGCTTTGGGTTTTTCGAGTCAAGCAAATGTAACTTTACGAATTTTGATAATTTATATTATACAGGGTGGGGCAAAAGATATGAATTGGTGTAAAGGGATGTAAAACGAAAACAATTTAACTTACAAAAATTATGTTTATATTGTTCGATACAATAGACAATGTAATTTTATACATTAAATTTTAAAGATGAAATCATTAAGATGGCGGCCGTCAGCCGCGATGCATTCTTGAAGGCGATTCTGGAAGTTTTCAACCGCTTTTCGGCACATCGGGATGGATTTAGCCGTAACTTCCTCTCTGATTTTTTCCTTAAGTTCTTCCAGAGTGTGTGGATGATGTTTAATTTTTTCTTTCTTTAGGTACCCCCAAAGAAAAAAGTCACAAATACTCAAATTTAGTGAGCGCGCAAGCCACTCCACGTCACCTCCTCACAGAGACCAGGCACTGGGGGAACGTTTTCCTCAATCTTGCCATTGAAATTTTAGCTGTGTGGGATGTAGCCCCATCCTGTTGGAATCAGATGTCTCCCAAATTATTTGATTCCCTCAATTCTTCCAGCTCAGGTTCGAAAAACACTTCCAACATTGACACATACGCTCAGCGGTGATAGTGACGGTGCGCCCATTATCCTCGAAAAATAAGGCCCAATAATCCCAAATTGGGATACTGCACACCATATAGTCACTTAAGGGAAGTGGAACGGACTCTGATGAATTTTCCTTGGGTTTTCACTAGCCCAATAGCGAAAATTTTGTTTATTAACAGTTAGCTAACGGCCTTCAAGAATGCATCGCAGCTGACGGCCGCCATCTTAATGATGTCATCTTTGAAACTTAATCTAAAAAACTACATTGTCTATTGTATGGAACAATATAAATATAATTTCTGTAAGTTAAATTGTTTTCGTTTTACATACCTTTACAACCGATTCATATTTTTTTCCCCACCCTGTATATTGAATATTATTTTTTTACATACAAAAAATGTAATACGATTTCTATATTTAAAATACACTCAATTCTTATTTTACACTGGTTTTTTGCACATGGTTCAAAGAAGATCCGATAAATTTTTTTATAAGGTTTTTCTACTTTAACGCGGTATATAAAAAGTAATATTATTACGGAAATCCTACCCGAATATACTAATAGAACCTATCTCCAATTTTAATGTAGTCATCATACATTTTTTTACGCGGTTATCTCTGGAACTTATCCCCCGTGTATAAAGAGGATTAGATGTATTTCAATGTCTTGAAAATTATTTAATTTCAGATGAAATTTTGAAAGTCTCTTCCGATATAATAATAATCATATTAATAGTTTGACCATTTTCTAAATATATGGTGTTTGTTCATTCTCGATCATTGAAGATAAGTGGATAGTCGTGTGGTTAATAGGTAGATGTGAAATGATTGATGGTTTTTAGTACTCAGACTACTTGAAGGTTGTATGTCTTTATCATATAAGAAAAAATGTTTGAATTTTCAATGAAAAAGGACGTTAAAATGAAAAAAAAATGTTATACTTAAATATGATGTGTAATTTATTTATTTATTTAATGATTGGAGTTAACAGAAAACGATACGCTCAATAGATAGTGATTTTTTATATACATATTCATCAATATATTTCTTTTAGATAAATAAAAAAAAACATTATTCTGTATTATTTGAAATAACACAATGAAGACGATCGAATACAACCTCCTAAAAAACACAATCCTTCAAAAACACACCTGAAAACTCAGATCTTTCTCGCAAACGAATTTCAAATTCGAAAATACAAAAATCTCAGATTTTCCCGGCGCCAGTTTTCATTTGCAATATGTATTCGTTCTTCATGCAGAAAAGCGAAGTTTCACGTTGACGACCCAGTTTCGGAACAATGAGCCGCTTTTTTCCCAGTTTCAGCGCTCGTCCATTGTTGTACCGTTCCTTTTCTCCCTCCGCCGATTTTTTCGACACACATACACACGCGGATCGAAAATGCAAAAAAAAACCGAAAAAAGGCCACGACCGAATCAATTCAGGCCATTTTTCTTCGGGTTCGCGTCGCTAATGCGAATATGGTTGGCGCGAACGATGCGATACACGTGATGGCCGACACGTGCGCGGAAACGCAATGTCTGGGAGAAGGGTTGACAAAATGTTGTCTCTTTTTTGCGATGTTCGGAGATTTTTCGTTTGGGGGTGTTTTTTTTTTTGGTACTTTCCCATTAGAGCGACGCAAATGACCGGCACGTGTCGAAGTCGCGGGCTGTCAAATTGTGAATTCGTAGCGAAATTATAAAGCGCGCTTACACTATGTAAACATTCTATGATGTTTCAGCTCATAATGACGGTTTGAAATTATGTTTAGTGTTTTGACTGAGGAATACGGTCAATACAAAAAAATATAGGCACTATCTCATTGGACTAGTGTAAAAATTAAGCGCGTGTACACTATTTTGAAATTATATAACGTTTACTTTTATGTTCCTTTTAAAATAACTCACGGTAGAGATTGGACGAATGCTGCGCGTCTCACAATCAGTCAAAAATCTAAACGTATTTATTAATGAATTTTTGGTTAGGTTAAGTTTGATCACGATCATAGATGAGGGGGGGATTTCCAGAATTTCAAAAATGATATTAGATTATATTTTAATTATGAGACTTAGGTTGTTATTATTAGATACTCTATCGTAATATATCTTAATTTAACTAATCGAATCCTTTGACTTTACACACATTATACTTCAAATGAAAAAACATCATATTTTTATAGCTTGGAATCGCTTTCATACACAAAGTTGTGTTTCCCCCCCCCCCACACCTCCCACTAAAAACCCTGGCTATGTGGTTAGGTTAGTTATTTTGAAATCTATAATTTTTACTTTCATTTTCTTATTAGTATAACTGAATGTAGGAAGTTGGTCAAAGACTGTATTTCTCAATTAGAACACTGAACATATTTTTAAATTGTCGTATGTGTAAAATCATTTATACATAGTGAAGAAACACTTTACAACTTCACTGCAAACCAACAATTGACAACTAGCGATATGTATGCGTGAGGGTGCCGACCATTTGCTCCATTTTAATGGAAAGTACTATTTTTTTTTTGTATTTTTCAGGAGTGGTGTGTGGAAAAGTGTTGCTCGAAGATTTTCCATTTGAGGGTGTATTTTTATTCGGAATATTAATAATGTAAGTTTTGAAATGGGCGAGTGTTTTATTGTTCGATGTTTCGATATTGCGAAATATGTAAATGCCGATGTCAACGTAGTGACCGTAGTCGATATTTCATGGCGAACAATTTATCACCGAATTCTCCAATATAGCAACATTAATTATTTGCTTTGCAATACCGCATGAGTATTCCAAATGTTTGATTTGCATAAATGTTCTATTGAAATTTATTTTCAATTTTCTTCATTGTTAATATTCGTATGTCTTCATATTACTTTTAGTTTATTTAATGTTTTGGAGTTAAATTTGCATTTGATATAAAATCAAAATTTATTACGAATAATAACAGTTATGTGAATTAATTTATCCCAATGTATTTACAAACTTTGGATTTAGAAATAAAAAAGAGATATTTAGATGAGAAGTTTGATTGAAATTATGGAAGTTGCTAGATTGAGTAAACAGATCGAAATGGAAATAGAAAATTTATATAACAAGATAGATTAAAGAACGAAAAAGATCAAACGAATGATGAATGCAAATTATTGAAGATGAGTAAGAATGAAAAAATAATCGAGATATATTTTTTTAGTTACGAAATGATGATGGTGAAATAAAATCTAAAAAGTTTTGATTTCATACGTGGCTAGAAGATATAATATTTAGATATAAAAAAAAATCAGTTTTCAAATATAGGAGTCTTTTTTTTAAATAAAAAAATGTTTGTAATTTTAATTTTATTAAAAACAATTTTAACAAACTTTACACAGAAAGATAAATATAATACAACAACGAAAGAACTTTTTAAACGAATCAACGATTGTACAGGTATATTACGATGACATAACACATTTTTTTCCAACACACACCAACCGCATAAAAAGACAAATTCCCACCCAAACCCAATCAAACCCCCCAAGTTTCCCACCCGAATTTCAAAAAGCCGACCTCCGACGAACACTTGAGAGCCCCTCGGGTCAGATATTGATCGGCGGCGCGTATTTGGGTTTTGAATTTCGCATTCTAAATGCATACTTGAGGAAATTTATTGAGTTGGGTCGTAGCGCGACCGACTTCGCGCTTTTTCCACCCATCCATCCGCCCACCCACCCACCGATAATGGCCGAATTAAGCCGCCGGAGACGTCCTCTGTATCCGTGCAAATTGCCGGCGTCAATTCGGCGACGTTTAATTCTCCCGCCAATTTTTCGGAGAATTTAATTTCGAAACGGGCGCGAGTTCCGAGCGATTTTTGAGGGGGTTGCGCGGGAAGCGGGTTGCGTTTGGCGGTTTTGGATGTTTGGTTTTCGTGGTTGTTGTGGTGTTTCTGATTTTGAGTTTGATATAGGTTTTTTTTTTGGATGTATTAAATTAGTCGTGAGTGATGTAGCCGGTAGATGGATACGATTGAATGTTATTATATTAAAATTTCTTGTTAAAATTTTCAATGATAATGACGGATTATACATAAATTATGAGACTTATGATAAGATATTTCTAACTCGATTATTTGAATACTTTGATTTTACACACATTATATACTTCAAATGAAAAAAACAGTATATTTTTATTGGTGAAATCGCTTACACATAAAAAGTTGTGGTTCCCACCCTCCTTTTTTACAGCCATGATTGTAATGGTTATTATTTAATCTATTTTAGATAATATTCATTACATAGTAAAAATGGTCTTATATCAT
Organism: Hydropsyche betteni; assembly: GCA_028571205.2. Taxonomy (NCBI): domain Eukaryota; kingdom Metazoa; phylum Arthropoda; class Insecta; order Trichoptera; family Hydropsychidae; genus Hydropsyche; species Hydropsyche betteni. The sequence goes on along the minus strand of JAOXNN020000066.1, from coordinate 1,888,490 downwards.
AAGATTTTTTCCTCAAAGTTGATATTTTCTACGAATTTAAATATAATACTATTATAAAACTTTTTCTTACTAAATTAATTTTAAATTGTCTATTCTTGTACCGATCGCATTACATATTATAAATTCAATTACCATAATCGATAATAGTTAAGTTAAACTAATATTTTTTTAAATAAAATGAAAATTTTTACATTTCCGCCGATATTTTCAAAAGGAAAAAATTCCATTTGATTTATATTCGAAAAATAAATGATATCTGATTTCGAATTCAAACCATTCCAGATATAAAATGCTAGAGTACTTAATATTTTTTTTACGAATATTTCATCCGCAACTGAAAACTGTATAAAAGGTCATATAATATTCTAAAAGAAAATAATTTCCTGGTAGTTTATTTTTTATATTCTCAATCCTTAAATATTCAATATTAAAGTTTATATATACATCAATTTTAATTCTACATATTCGAATGAAAATATTATCTATATATAAATGGATGTTTGTTTGTTTGCGTATAGTCTTTTCACTCTCCAACACTGTTCGACCGATCGCCATGAAAATTGGCAGGTATATGTAATTTTTTGTCGAAAATGTTGTTGTATCATCAAAATAGGGTGAACATATTTCCCAGAACCCAAAACGGGACGGTCCGCAAAAAAATGTTTCCTCTCCTATATAAAAAAAATTGTGAAAATACGCGGTCTGTTTTATGCTGTTTTTTTAATGAATTCAAATCAAAAAAATAATTTGATTTAAAATTTAAGTCCCGAGCAACGCCGGGTACTACCGCTAGTAGAATATAAACCTGATTCATAATAAGATTTTCAAACCGCATCCTACACCACTTCGCTGAACTTAATACCAAATTATATTCACAAAACAAAATCCGCAGAGACCATATTAATCGAGAACCCCTAGGGTAGTGACTTATGGTGAAACTCAGTCGACGACCAACTCAAAGTGAGATTTGACGAGCGTAGTTTGGAAACTAGGGCTTTTCCCAACGCCGAAAAGAGACCCGACAAGTGTGGCCATATAGAACCGAGACAGGGATCCTCAGCCCTTTGAGGGGGCTGGAAAAAGCGCTGAATAAATTCAAAATATGATGAGGGAACGGTCTTATTGAGGCGGCAGCCAGTTTAAAATCTTCCCAAGACCCCCTGCGAAGAAAGGAGAGGCGTCGAGTCGAAACGCTTTTTCGTTTTGTGCCCCGCAAAGAATTTCTCATATAGTCGGTTTTATGAAAATTGTTCTTTTTCGCGTGGGATCTTTTGAAATTGTTCGCTATATGAAAAAAGGTGATGTATTATGATTGGTTTTTGATTGGCCAAATAGTTCGGGTATCAGATATTATGTGTATGAGAATTATTTGTTTTGTTGTGTTTAATAAGTCGCTGAGCATTTCCAAGTTGGGGCATATATTTCATTAAAGCTTTGCGAAATCGTCTATGTCAATACTCATAGAAGCCGAAGTAAGTTCAAGGTTAGATGTGGTTGGAACATCCAATAAATTGAAGGGAATTTCGTACGGAGTATTGGAAAATTCCTCGAGACGGATCGAAATTTATTGTGTCGGCTAGGGAAAATATTTCTTGAAATTTTTTTTTATTTTTAGAATAGCCGTTTGTTGATTTTTTTTCCAATATTTATATATATTGCTATAATAATTAAAATATTCTTTATCGATTCTGTTTTTTTAAATAAATTGGTTTTCATCGATAATTATTTTTCCCTTATAATTATTTAAATTAATAGTATCGGAAAATTGTTGTCGTTTGTAGAGAATTCGTATCTTTACCAGAATAACCAATTAATTTAAGGCGATTGATATTGTGATTATAATTTTCTGCTTTGTTAAATTTTTGTTTTTTCGGGAATTCAATTTTTTTAGTCGCTAGGCATGATATGATTGTTTTCAACGTTTCCCCACCACAAAACATTTTATTTGGCTTTATGCGAAAGTTCATTATTAATGAGCTCGTGTCATTTGTTTGGTTTCGATTTCATTATTGAAAATTGAAAAAAAGGTAAACTATTGAAAAAGTCAATTGATAACTGCAAGAATGAAAATTTATTTTTTCTTGGATTCTCCAAATAGTTTTCATGTTGATTAATATTGTTAAGATGATCTGGTTTTGACAAAAATGATCCCAATAAAAAAATACAATTATTACGGCGTTTTACTCCAACGCCGTTCGACAGATCACTATAAAAATTGGCATGTATTTTTTTGTCGAGAAAGTTTTTGTATCGTTAAAATCATTTTGCGACTCGATCTGACGCTATTTTAAGATTAAAACAAAATTTCCATGAAATTTCAATGAAAACAGAATTTAAATTAAAAAAATAATTTGATTTAAAATTAAAGCCCCGAGCAACGCCGGGTACCACCGCCAGTCAAAAATAATTCCCGAAGCATAACTCCCAATACAAAAACCCCGAATTTCCCTAAAAAATCATTACCCACAAGGACGCCACCCAGCGTCATCGTCCCGAAGCAACCCCCGCGTAGAGCACACACGCCTCCATCTACATCCCTTTGCACACTGGCGCACGTGTACTTATCCGCGACCTTTTCATCGACTGGACGTAGGCTTTCGCATGAAATTTCAATGAAAACAGAATTGAAATTAAAAAAAAATAATTTGACTTAAAAATAAAGCCCCGAGCAACGCCGGTTAAAAATAATTCCCGAAGCATAACTCCCAATACAAAAATCCCGAATTTCCCCTAAAAAACGATTACCCATCAGGACGCCACCTAGCGGCATCGTCCCGAAGCAACCCCTGGCGTAGAGCGCACCCGCCCCCGTCCACATCCCTTTGCACACTGGCGCACGTGTACTTATCCGCTCGCTTTTTATCGACTGGGCGAAGGCTTTCGCGCGTCGGGGCGCGGCCTCGGCTACGTTCGGCCCCCGTCGGCTGCCCCCCCCCGCCCTGCCGAAAACCGCCATTAAATGCAGTCGGCGGCACTCCGCGGGAGGGCGCGCGCCGCGTCGCGCAAAAGCCTTCTGTCGTAGCGCGAGCTGGTGGCGGGACGCCATGCGCGGCCGCGGGTGATGCGGGCGCGCAGCGGCGGCCCCCGGGGGGCGCACGCGGCCGCCCCCCCCCCGCCACCCCCCCCCCCCCCGGGCCCCCCCCCGGTGGCCCCGCCCCCCCCCCCCCCCCCGCCGGGGGGGGGCCGCGCGCGGAAAAAAAGGGATGATGAAAATCGGTCCTGTAAGAAATGGGCGGGGGAGGAGTTTTTGTGAGAAAATTTCGCGTTTCTTTATTCACCCTCGGTGTCCTTTTAAAATGGAAATTCAG
>JAOXNN020000066.1:1846006-1861414 GCA_028571205.2 Hydropsyche betteni | reverse complement strand
ATATTATAGACGTTAACTGTATACGCATATAAAGACCATATTCGCGAAAAAGTCGCGAGCGTCATCGACACACACGGTCACACACATAGACAGATATCCGCTATTATATATAGGGGATTCTATATCAATTCAATATACACATCATGAAATTTAAATCGCTTTCTGAAGAAAAAAAGACGTTTATTCGCACAAAAGCAAATTTTATTTTATAAAATCGTCCATTTGTCCATTATTTTATGAAATTAGCTATTATATTATGTCAACAATAAACGATAAAATTTTCACCTGCTGTGTTACTTTTTTCAAATCCAAATTATTTGTATCATGAGGAGGGGCACGTCGTTCAAGAGCAGCCCTTTTATATTTGTATATGTAATGGGGACCCTAAAAATTTTTGACTCCTCGAGTAAAATAAATCCGCCACTGATTTTCCATATTCCCATTACTCGATCTATTACTTTTTACCAATGGCGACTCGTGAAAATTTATGGTTGAAGGTTTGTAGCAATGTAAATGAAAATAGTAAACATGGGAAAAATAAAAAAACATCATCATCAACACAAATCAAAATATGTATTGTTTTATAACATTTGTGCAAGATGAGTATAATAATTTAAAAAATTACTTTAAGGGGCCTTTAATTATTTAAAAGGCTACCTTTAGAACGAGCCACCACTACGATTCATCCTTTAATTAATTTTTCTATCTCTTCTAATTTTCCTTAACGAAACTTTGTATGATAATATACTCAAAAAATAATCTGAAATTCCTCAAAATTATAATACACTCTCTTTTTTTCAGGCAGTTGAGCGGCGCGGTGAGATGATAGTGCGCATCTTGGAGCCGAGACAAGTCGGTAGGGTTGCTAACGAAGCCGCCAAAAGATTTTTCACGCTCCAGGTGCCGAAAAGCTAGCATCATCATTAATTTCTCCACGTGAAATTTTCATAACCGACTCGATCTGCAAATTTCAGGATGCCAAGCACACAGTTCAACTGGTGGAGATAGTGAAGAGGCCCGGGCAAACGCTCGGGCTGTACATAAGGGAGGGGAATGGAATGGATCGCAGCGATGGTGTTTTCATTTCAAGGATAGCCCTCGAGTCCGCTGTGTACAACAGCGGATGCTTAAAAGTACGGAACCCGACCCATTGTTTCGCCCTTTGCCTTTGTGTGAAAATCGAACCGTGACGCCTTTTTTGCTTTCGCAGGTCGGAGATGAAATTTTGGCTGTGAACCTCGTAGATGTAACGCACATGTCTTTGGACGATGTCGTCATCATCATGTCCATACCGAGAAGATTGGTTTTAGCAACTAGACAACGTAAAGGTTGATGGCTTTTGTTGATTGAAATTTTGATCCGTTATCGAAATTTTTATTAAAGGGAAATATGTTGTAGGCAATAAGGGTAGCGGATCTCCGAGTTTACCACCTAGATCCGAGCACAAACCACCACCCGTCGTAGTCATTAAACGCGAATTAAGGGATGAAGATATGATGGATGAAATGGATCATGGTCATTCTAACAGGTTCGATAATTGTTTTTATCAGTTAATTTTATCTTTCTTTTTTATAATCTTCTTTCATCTTAAATAGGGATACTGGGAGCTTAAGACAAAGGCATACAGGGGACGGTAGAGAGATGACAGAATCGAGATCTCGATTAGGATTAGGATTAACGAGCTATTCACCAGATCAATCTTCGGGCTTAGATCTTTATTACAATAGCAGGCCGCCGTCTGAAACTCCGTCGAATCATTGGAGGTAACTTTTCTTTTCCTGTCGAAAACAACCTGTCAAAACGTTCGAAAGTCATTGAAAATTCTTTTACACTTCAGTTATCAACCTCCACCGCCTGTGATAACCGAGCAACCCAAATCGAATATACAACATTTCCAAGGATATGATCGAGGGTATCCCAAAACGTTGGAGAGTCTTGCCGAGAAAGTTCATTCCTTTTATACGGGACCAGTTATGCCACCGCAGGGATCGCGTAGATTGTCGACGGGTGGTCAACCCATATCTTCCTCAAGGTAATTTTGTTATTATGCTCTACTGTTAAAGCCTTCTGTCGACTTTATATATAAAATCGCTTGTTTTTATGAAGATTTTCGTCGAATCAACGAATAATGCCTAGATCAGGATCGGATCAGCATTTACCGAGGGTGGAATATTCAGATTATACGTCGATATCACCTGCTGGTAGACATACATTGTTAAGATCGAGTTTGAAATCTGGTAATTTGAATTTATTTGATTTTTTTGTATTTTTCGAATGTTTTTGATGTTAATGCTATATATTTTATTAGGATCGACGTTGTCTCGCTATAACCAAAGATACGCAACCACTGGACCAGATTCACGGGGTATTAGCAGTAAATATATGCCTCCGAGTGCTATTTCAGCACAAAACACATTGACAAGAAGAAACAGAAGTCTAGATTACTCATCTGATACAGAAGCGACGTGCGGGTCTAGGTCTAGTTATTACTATTACAATAGGTATGATTTGGACATAATCCCATAAATATTTTATAAAATTTCATAATTTAAAAAATATAATTGTTTTCAAAGGCCTAACCAACCAGCGTCAGCAATCAGCTCAATGTCTCGCACAAATACGATGACTGGCAGTGATTTGGTGAACAAATTCAATTCGCTTCCTAGAGATACAAGAGCTTCCACTAGGTATTTGGTCATTTATTTTTCTTGTAAATATCCCTTTTTTACGTTTTACATAAACACAATTATTATTTTCAGAATAACAATGGGTAAACGATTCGGAACGTTGGACCGAGGAGGCATATCTTCGCTGCTGATGGACGACACGGATGGTAATTTGTCGGCACCTGAAATGCCCCATCTTACTGGTAGAGGACCGAGAGGTAACGTTTAGTTTATTTTTTAGTTATTCTTTTCATTGGTTTAAGTTCACACACGAGAGATTCGGCACGCATGAATTGCATTCAGAAACTTATCGTTCATTTTCTAAAAATCCATTACATACAATTCTATTAGGTCATGTACGATCATCGTCATCTGTATTCACTTCAGATGAGTATCGTTCATGGTTGTCTCGAACCCCATCGACGAGTGCCATTTACGAACAAATACGAGCCAGCAGGGATGTGCTCAACCAACACAGGGCAGCAAGATTCACGTACAGTGCTGAAAATATACACGATGCGTTGAAGAATGTACGTTGCCGATTATTTTTATGAACAAGATTACATACGGTTGTTTTAATCGAGTCGGATTTCAGGCTGAAAACGCGACGTTCAGTTCATCGTATGGTCTATACGGAGCTAGCAGATCAGCTCTAACTGGAACATTAGATAGAAACTTTACTAGTAGAACACCAGGTCATGGTTCAATACCGGCTAGGTCACTTTCGACACAGCACATTACGTCATCAGGTAATTGTGATTGTCCTATTGAAACTGATATCAATTTTATGTTGTTTTTAATTGCGTAGTTTCGGTTTCAGGGATGATGGGTTCTCCATCTGCAAGAAGAATGAGACAATTATTGGAGTTGGGTTCGCGAGGTGGTGTCATCGGTGTCGCTGGACCCAGCCCTGTTCCTACACCATCATCGACTTTGCCAAGAAATCGACATGTTGACATAAATACATCAGGTAATAATTTCAAATCATATAAAAATTAATTACATATTTTATATATTAATTTTTTTTCAGACTTTGTCAAATACAAGATCGATAAACCTTCAATGACCATGTCGTCGTCTGTGTCTGGGTTGCCTGGGTTGGCTGTTGGAGGAGGAGCAGTGGGAGGAGTTTCAGGGATGCTTTGGTTACATCTACTAGCTGGAAGAGGACTTCGTTCGAGTGGTTCAGGACCAGCTACACCGACAGGTCCTGGTGCTCCACCTCCTCCACCTCCGCATGCAACCCCTCAACCGGCTAGAGATCTCTATTGCGTTTTAGAATGCGATCGAGTACATAAAGCTAGGACAGTCGTGAGTTCAGTTTTTATTCGTATTTTGTAAATTAAAATATCTTATAATGTGATTGATTCGAATTGTAATTTTTCAGGTGAGAACGGGAGATTTGCAATTTGATTGGGATGAATCTTTCGAACTAGATCTTGTAAATAACAGACAACTAGACTTATTAGTTTACTCGTGGGATCCTCAACACAGGCATAAACTATGTTATAGAGGTGCAATCAACTTAGTACAATTATTAAATCAGAGTCCACTTCACCAATTAGCCTTAAAAATAGAACCCAGAGGTATTTTTGTTTCTTTTTGTTTTTTCAAGAATTTTACACAAATCTTATCCTTGTCGTTTTTTACAGGAACTCTTTTCTTAAGACTTCGTTATACAGATTCAACAACATTGTATAGAAGACGAGGTCAACCTTCAACCATACCTAGAGGAGGTGGCTTGAATCCACCTCTATTTGGTGCTGATTTAGAAACAGTGGTAGCTCGGGAAGCGTCAAGATCTAGTTCCCAACCTAATCAACCCCCTGTGCCTGTTATAATTCGACGTTGCGTAGAAGAAATTGAAAGACGAGGACTTGATATAATAGGTAAAAGACTTTAATTAAAATAAATTTATTAGATTGAAATAAACTAATTTTGTAATTTTATAGGACTTTATCGTCTATGCGGGTCAGCTACCAAGAAAAGGATACTTAGAGAAGCTTTCGAAAGAAATAGCAGATCAGTCGAACTCACCCCAGACAATGTTCCAGATATTAACGTCATTACAGGCGTTTTAAAGGATTATCTTCGTGAGCTACCACAACCACTATTCACAAAGTGTCTTTACCAAATGACAGTCGATGCTTTAGGTATGTAAAAAATTATTGACATTCTACCAATCAAAAAAAATAATAATAATTTTATAAATCTATTTTCAGGTGTATGTTTGCCTGATGATCCCGAAGGCAATGCTAAATTGATGTTTAGCATTTTAGATTGCCTGCCACGCACAAATAGAGCAACTCTCATTTTCCTACTCGATCATCTAGCCATGGTTGTGTCTGTTTCTGACAGAAACAAAATGTCTCCACAGAATCTAGCCACAGCTCTTGCTCCTCCGCTCATGCTGCATTCGGCAAACGATGCCCATCTCATAAATAACGAACTTGACTATGCTCAACCCATCGGTGTACTCAAATACCTCCTTCAAATATGGCCAGCTCCAAAACACTCAGGTAATGTTATTATTAATCTACATTGTACATTGTACGATGAGTAAGTATTCAGTGTGAGTTTATATATTTTGATGCGATTAATTGTTTTAGTTATTCAAAACACCTTTTCTTCTTAATAAAAAATCTTTATTAACAATCATGTTGGATCGTTTATATATGGGCTTTTGATAAACATAAACATAAAGTTTAATTATATAAACAAATAAAGATTTTTCATTAAATTGGGGAAAAAGCCATTCTGCAATATTCAATTATGGATACAAAGCCTAACTAATAGATACATTAATTTTATATTTGAATAAAAAAAATGCGTACTATCATAACAAACAGATTTTCTTTCATTTGCATTTTTATGTAGTAAAGATACCAACTCGATTTTTTCTCAAACAGTTCTTTCCAATAACAAAACATGATTTTGTTATTTTCCTTTACACACACTTCACTACAATTGTTTCTATCCGATACTGTTTGAGATAAAATACAATATTTATGTTTCGCATTTCTCTAATGCTGTATTCGAATCAATTATTCAATTTTGCTATTTGTGCTAAGCAGTAGTTAATCAATGTTGTATGTATATTGATAAAACAACATGTTTTTTATTTGATAAAATGCGTTTTTACACAATTTTCGTCTATAGATTTCGTCTTAACAATAAACTATTTAACATTTTTATAGATTTGGTTTTCCGCCTTGTTGACACAACATTTACTTTCATTTCATATCGGTAATACATCATAACAATTTCCATTTTACGCTTCAACGTGGTTGTGACTATTGTTGTAATCACAGTATGAATAACACTCTCACCGTCAAGAAACAGTAATAGATCATGGGGACAAATGCTTTTGGTGTTGGGCACGTGGTTAATGCGTGTATGTTTGTAGACAGTTCGGCGCGGCGAGCCAGCGCCCGGGCCGCATGGAAACAGAGCCAGTGCGTCTCCAGTGGGACACTCCATGGTGCCAGGTAATAATACAAAATCTACTGTGGGATATGTTAATCTTCAATATTGTGTGTTTAGCACCCCCCAACAACACGTCCACCTCGGGGCTTATCTGTGGCACGTGCATGCCGAACGATTTTCTTTAGACTGCTTAATTATGCATCAGGAATATATAGTAAAGATGGTGATATTTTTGAATTAGCGTTTAATACTAAAATGACTTACGATACATTCACTGAAATTTCAACAAATGGAAAAAATCTTTTGTACACATTGTCGACTCTGTTATCGATTGTATGTAGTTTCATATACATATGATCCATATTCATTTTAAAGTGAAACATTCATATATTTTTTTAATACAAATTTGCTATACCTGTCCCTCAATTTGTGTTTATCATTTTTCATTTTAATTCAACTTATTAGCGATTTTAATATTTAATAATTACTATCACATTATACTATGTACAGAAATTTGTATATTTTCAACGTATTCATAACATTTTTACAATTTATTTTTCTTTGTAATTCATACATGTAAATTGAAGGATAGTTTTTTTTTTAGAAATGGTACGTATGAAATGTTTCAAAAATCTTGTAGATTTCCATTTATTGAAACTTAATGTGTGTTAACATATTTTAACACAATATTATTAATGGTAGTTAAGATGTAGTACATCAAATGGCTGCTTATTTGACTTACTTAGTAATGCTTATAATACTTGGCTAGCTTTGTTTGACAATTGCATATATTTTATATAAATATGATTCAAACACTACACACCCATTTTTTTATTTCGAAGCATATTCAAATGTAACTAAGCACAAACAAATAGATTTAGTTCACCGCTAACATATAACGATCAATTAAACTATAAATGATAGTTTCTAAAACGTTCATTTACACATTATTTAAAAATATATATAAAGCAATGAGATTAACATTCTTGCTTAATTTTGAAATATAATATTTTAATGAATCAAAAATAAATAAATTTTCAAAGATAGCTCTTCTGTCATCTTACACTATTGTGATTCGGTCATTCATGAAACAATTCACAAAAAGTATCACACTTTATCAAAGCTTTATCCTCCATATTATTGCTGAATGGCTAACAACTTGACATTTATATTTAACAATTATTTTTTTTAAACATTGACTGCATATTGATATTTCTCTGAAAATTTTATATAATGAATTTATTGGAATGTTTGAAATTATATCATTTATAATAATATACAATACTCTAGATGTACATTGTCTTTTTTCATTATACAGATCACATGTATAATGTTTTAATTAACGAGAAAAAATGCACGACTGCACGTGTATTGCTTTGAAAAGTACTTGCTTTGATTAAACTATATATGAAATATATAAATTTGTTTTTTCGTATTTTGATGATCTATTATTATATGAATATCTGACTATTTTGAATTTCGATTAACTGTAATTAAATAGGTATAAAAATTAGATTTTGCCGATTATGAACAGGTAAATATGTGCTAAAATTCATATGGTCCATAGGCCAGTATCAGCCCTCAGCCAGTCAATATCGGCCAGCAGCAGCAGCATCAGCAGCATTGCAAGCTCCATCGGCTCGGCCCTCTCCCGCCCCATCACAGGTAGGGCATGTAAGTAACCAATTTCGTTTCTTAATAATTTTCAGATTAATAAATTTTTGTATGATCAATCAAAATAAATTATAATACACATGAATCAAATCATTTCGAACACGAATCGTATTCACTGTCTCATCTTTTTTTATACATTTGAAAATGAAGTACAAAAATTTGAATTGAAGGTATTCCTCAAGACAATGTACATATGTAAGGGCTGCTTACCGATTACGAATTTAAAAACACAGCATGATTTACAAAAATTTTGATCAAATTTTTTGATCACTTTAGACATTTATCTTTAGTTAATTATACTTATTGCACAGCAATGGCTATTCAAATGCTTTTTTTAGCAGCTTGTGTGTTAATGATTAATATAGCAAAGCTCGATAGGAGCTGAATGTGCACAGCAAAATATGAGATAATAATCTAGGTGATATTATAAATGTATAAAAAAAGAAATCATTTTTTGATTAATTCAAAGGTGTAAATAAAATAAAATACAATATATTTTCATTACTATTATCTCAGAACGCAAATTTCTAACATTAACATTCAATTTTCATACATAACAATGATCTTAAATTTTTTAAATTACCAACATTATAATATGTAACTTATATTTTAATATTTAATATTAATATTTACAGGCTCTATTATCAGCCAAGGGCGGCCAATATCGTCCTCAATCGCCGCGAACTGGGCCTCTTCCCGTTCCGCCTCGCTCCCGACAGGTAAAATATCAAATATTTTCATTATTAAAAAGAAAATTAAAAACATAATGCATTAAATTTATCTGTTTTAGGTGATAGTATCTTCTCCAGGCTCACCAAGCAGTAGTTCTGACAGCCAATCGGGAAATGAGACTTTGAAGCATGGAAGTTCCATTTCTTCCATCGCTCGCCAACCCGCCCGAGTATCACCGGGCTCAACAAATACACGTCCTGCATATCAGACAGTGCCTCCGGCATCATCAGCTGGTCGTAATTCACCTGCATTAAGTCAACAAACCGGAAGGCATTCTCCGGCCTTCCATCAAACAGCTACCACAGGTCGGCATTCTCCTGCACTCCACCAAGCTGTTGTATCAGGTCGTCATTCCCCAGCAGTCCACCAATCTGCAACTGGAAGACACTCACCTGCACTTCAGCAAGCTTCCGGTCGCCATTCTCCTGCACGTGGTTCTCCTAGCGGTCTATTAGGATCTGGAACTGGAAGGATAACGCCATCTTTCCATCAAAGTTCAGCGAGTCAACCATCAACCTCCCTTTATTCAAGTAGTCCGTCCAACCATTCCTACACCAATAATGGACAGGGTAAAAGTCCTCGCGAATCTCCCAATCTAACTCGAATATCATCTCCGGGGCACTCAGTAATACGTACTGCGTCTCCAGGTATACCAGGTACAAACGCTGGCATTGCAGTTACTATGAATGCCTCACCCTTCCTCGCTGATTTATCATCATCCTCACTCACAAATATGGAGAACACTTTGATTTCAAATCTTCAGAGTACAATCAACAACATCAGTACAACAACCGACTCCATATTTAATCACACTAATATGAGCGGAAGCAGTTTGAAATCCAATGATCCATTCAATACGAAGGGTGCACTATATGGGCAAAAGATGCCTGCTGTGAGCTCGGTCGCAGTCAGCTCAGCTGTTCCTAGTTATGCGACATATGCGTCTCAATCCGGAACTGATTTATTTAGCACAAATTCAACAATGTCATCAAAACAGTCACATGGTTCTTTATACACTTCACAAGGGTCTGATTTATTTAGTTCCAGCCAAAGCAAAATAAGTAGTGGAGGTATGAACTATAACATCTTGAATTATAGTTCGACAAATCCGTTTTTACAAAATTATTCCACTGATACAATAGAAGAAGAGACTACGAACGGTGAATCGGCATTTTCCACTAATTTATTCGATACACTAGTCACCGGTGGAAACAATCTCCTGAGCGACAGAAGAGATTTGAGAGGGACAGAAGAGTTGACACCTACATCGAGTGCTGGCACTGAGGATTCTCGTACTCGTGAACCACAAGAGCGTGATGTGGAAGGAGATGCTGAACAAAGTGACTGAATATTTAAATTATGTTTGAGATATTTCAATACATGTAACTACTTTTCGAAATGCTATCTAATTGATGCAGTTTAAAAAATAATACAATCATATAATTTCTAAATGACTTATATCTTAGTGCTAGTTTGTTATAATAAATTTCTTTATTCTTTTACAAAGAAGTCGTAAAATGTGATTTTCGATTGTTTTGATATCTTTATTGTACATACTGTAGTTACAATTTAATCATGTTTAGTATCAAAAAAAAAACACAAACGATCAACATTTTCTACGACGATTTCTTAGAAATATTCTGTTTGTATACTTCCTCTTAAATTTTAAAAATTTACCATCTTTTGTATGCATTTATAGTAATTTTCAAACTAATCATGATGTACCTATCCTGTCAAGGTTATTATTTATCTACAATATTTCGTATCTTGTATATTTTCTACGAAATCATTTTAGACGCGTTAAATTTGAAAAACTCTATACAGGGTAGTTTATTGTTTGTTTTACAAAATATTTAGAATTATCAAATTTGATTTTTTTATGACAGTTAGCGTTTTTATCGTGAAATTTTTTTGTGATTGTCCATATATGATTTTTAGTAAAGAAATATATATGAATAAGAATACTTTATATTTTCAAACCGAAAATATATGAAAGCTCTTTTGCTTCATTGAATTAAAATAGTTAATAAACTTTTTCAAATAATCAAAAGTTCGTTGAATATTAATCCTTTTGTGGTAATTTCATGCAACATAAATTTAAGATCCTATGAAAATTTGTACAAAATCACAAAACATTGAAAAATGCATTTGAAATTTTTTACAGTGAAATTGAAACAAATTTAATGAAAAAAACTACGAAATATAACCATGTTTTGATAAATATTAATATTTAATAAATAATGTGACCCCGTAAACCATAATAAATCAATAATTCATATATGAATAATAAAAATTTGTAACGTTACTAACATTTTATAAATCGCATTAAGAGCAATTAGATATTTCCATACTTTTCTCTTATACAAAACATGTTATTCAAATATTTATATACATGACAATTTAGTATGTATTTTCTACACAAATTTGTTACATAAATTCTATATTATTACTTTTTTAAATATTTTTTGAAACGCGTGAATCCAATTACATTTGAAATTGTTATTTGCAGATATAGCTTTTATACTTTTTTGAATAAAAAAATATTTATATGGAATTGTTGTGGCACAATTTTATAACAGTACTATTTTAAATAGTTGAATTTGCATACGAAATGATTTCAAAATATCGTAGAAAATACACATTAGGGAAAATGACCAATTATCCCATAAACATTAAACCTTTTTTCATACCAAATACAAAATTTTTATCTATTGGCTTATGTGTTAAATCTAACTAAAAATAATTTTAAACCATTGTACTATTTAAACTATTTAAAAATTTTGAAGAAAAATATTAACTAAAAAAGTATATTCATCAACGTTTTATTCAAATGCTTGATCTAATTACTTTGAAAATTACATTCGCATTTTCGAAAAATAGAGTAGCTTTTATTTATCTTTTATAAACTAAGATATATGATCAAAATTTCAGAATTTTTATGAATTTGACTAATTTGTTAAAATTTTCATAAACATATATGCATTTTATTTTGCAAAATATCGATAAAAGTCATATGATACAAATAATCAATATATATATAATGAAACCATTAAGTGTTAATATGCATTTACAAATGAAAATGTTATTATTATCATATGCCACACGAAGGAAATAGAAATTCAGTTTTACGAAATCTTTTTACATTTTGTTTTCTGTGCAATAAGTGAAAAATTATTAAACCACAAGGTATTCACGTTTCGATAACGATTAGTGGGCCAATAATTCTTTTTGTCAGTGATAAAAAGATCAGGGTTAGTTCAATATATTGAATAATAAGATTTTATACTTTTTATGCGACAAAAAATCAAAAGATAGGCTCCAACATACTTTTTCGTAAACGTTATGAATACCTTTTCTCATATAAGAGAAACGAAATTATATAAATAATTTTTCAACACTTCGAATTCGTTTATTTCATTTGAAATTACGATATAATATTTTCGAAATGAGAAAAGTAGCATTGCACAAATGTCGCGTGGCATTCATTTACGAATAGCTTATAAATCATTTAATATATAATTTATATTGAAACTTTTGTTATGAAATAAATGTATTATATTCACTAGCATTAAAACGTGTAAATATTTGTCAATGTTTTCATAATATACTGAAGCATGTTCATAAAAAAAAAAACACGTATACACATTCACACAAAACACATAAAATTATATTAAATGTTATCTGATTGTATGTTGGTTGTAATATGTATTTGACAGTTTAATATAAAAAAATATTAATAACATAAATGTATCTAGATTTTGTGTTAAAAAAAAATTGAAGCAGGTTTGTAAGTAGCTCATGTCAAGATATAAGTGTTGAATAAATTGTAAAATAGATTATAGTAATTGAACAATATTGCATTCGCGTGACACAATAACTAGATACAATTCACCGATTAAACATACATAGTGTCTAAGAGTAGTTTTTAATTTATTCTGCCACTGCCATCCTAATTGTGTATATAATGACTTCATTACTGCGGTAAAAAGAATACGATCTATTTAATGTCATAATGTATAGATAAATTTTCTACATACCTATAGAATTAAAAATATTTTAATAAGTCTTTCGTTTACGTTTTCTCATTCCATATCTGTACTAAACTATTCAGTTTCTCATATACAGAGTATGGTTTTGTAAGTACCGGAAAGGAATGGAAAATTGACTCAATTCAAAATGATTTTTTTTATATATTGCAAATATGACGATCTCGAATATGTTGAAATATTACATAAACCCCAATTAATTTTTAACAAATATAGAAATTTTATATGTGTTGTATTTCAAAAACTGATGAAAGTATATTTCGTGTTATAATTTATGAAAATTTTTAGAGTTGTCTTTATTTATGAAACAATCAAATGTAACTAGATTATAATTATTACTGAAAAAGCGAAAATAGTGTTATGTGATTGTTTAAGAATTTATTTCGTTTGCTTGATAAGTTTCAAACAGATTTTTTTATCATATTGAAGAGTATGTTGTGTTTATGCAACCAACGATAAAACATTTAAGTTTCAGCTTTTCTTTTTGAGAAAATAATGAATATTGGTCATTGTGTGTTGAAATTTAAGGGCTTATATATGAATAAGTTAACAAAAAATGTGATGTTCATTGATCGTAAGCGATGAAACATCCTCATTGAGAAATTAAAAACATAATAATAAAATTTAGTCAATTTCTATTATGTTACTTTTGTATTGAAAAATTATCTAATAAAATTAGCTAAAAATACAATATTTCTAGTCAATTTATAATAATGATAATAAAATAGAGCACGTTATAACTCAATTTGAAATTATATAGATTGTGAACGTATTTTTAATTGTCATGTATAAAGTTACAATCGTGTTTTATTTCAAATTTTCACTGTTTATTGTCATGAAATCTTTTAGATCAAAGTTATCGTAATGTAATTTTATGAATGAGATGTAGAAATGTATGTTAGTAAAGTAATACATATTATTAAAAGAATTCTCATAAGATAAAAACAATAATTTAATTATAAAATATGTTATTGCTTAATTATTGAAAATATACTCTAAATAAAAAGAATGTTCCTTCAACACCTAAGTTATTATAATCATGTATTATGAATATCATCGATATACATGTTTGTTTTTTAATGATTAACAAAGTAAAACTTCGGAATGATATTTTCTCGGATTTGATCATAATGTCTGTATTGTTATCTCCAAGTGAACAATTGGTGCATCTCTCTTTTTCGTAACTCAAACGTTTTCTTTGGCAGTTTCTTCATCATGCTTTGTCGCATATAAAATTACATATACATATATATTTAAAAAATTTAAATGTGAGATATTTAAAAAATGCCACAATCAATGGTTTACGATAACGAATACAAATAAGAGATATATAAACCGCTTTACGATTACCAATAAATCACTTTACGCTACCAACGGCCGAAAAAGCTTTAACTAGAGTGTTTCTACATAGCTGAAATGTAGTTGTGTATATGTTCGTAGGTGAAATGCTTTCGGTGTGTATAGAAAATGTAACAAAAGTCTCTACAGCGTCTGAAGTATTTGATATGTTATAAATCAGAGTTGTAAATTTTATCGAACATCAAAATGTAGAAGATTTTACTTCGTATTTGATATTTCAACATATCACTGATATAAGACAAAGAACTGGTGAGATTTCACAAATAGATAAAACATTGAAAAGATTTGGAGTAGTCGTGTAAAGATGCTAATAAATAATTATAGGTTTTGCACATTTTTATTTAATTATAATGATATCAGCACTGAATAAGTACTTGTTTGTGTACAGACTGCCAGATTCAGATGTTATACCTCATATTTTACAATTTGTTTGTTATATTATATTTACAGTATTTTTAAGAGAATTGAACTTAAAATCTAAAATTTATTCTTAAAAAAAATTGAACCAATGATATCTAACAGTAAGTCATTTATCATCATATGATTTTCATAAAATTACTTTTAAAAAAAAATTGTAACCTACACATTTGTAAACAATAAAAGTAGCTTGCTAATTCTGATCTGGCTTCGCTATAAGACTTCGACATACATACATATGACTTTTTTACAAATAATTCATCTTTTCATGTTTATACTTTCATAAAAATACATTGTTATCAATATGTAAGAATATAGTGTTTCGTACACGAAAACAATTTCATCATACTTCATATCATATCATATTGAATTATATTTAGATATGGTTCTTAAAAATGTACTTTGACATTAAATTTTATATTATAAGAGAATCATAAAGCTGAAACTGTGGAATGTGTTTACAACACGTTTATTGTAACGCTGCTCTTATTGTTTGTAAGTACATAAATGAACTGTTGGATGTTTTGATGAAATATCAGTATTTAAATTCTCATTATAAACTTTAGCATTTATCATATTAGAAAGTATTCCTTATTATTATCAATCGTACTACCACCTACGAAATAAACGAAATGTTAAAACAGTTTTATTATGAACTTTTTATTATATCCTTATTCATATTTTCATCCCTTCGTTAATATTACGCTTTCCTAAGAAATTATTTTAATTTCATTTTTAATGATTAATCTTTTCTTGACACGTGGATTTCTACAGGATATCTTGTCTGGTAGTACTAAATTCCATCTTATAAATAAAGATAAATGATAAATACGAACAAAATAAAAAACGTAAATGATTTTATTAAATAACAAAAATATAATATACAGAAATATAAAGTAAAACAAAAAAAATCTAAAATATGAGGAAAACCATTCAATATCAGCCCTAAAACGAGCCACAATACTTATTAATTTATTAAATATTAATAATTAATATCAATAATAATTTTCGACCAAAGTAATGATAAAACATAGAAACAAATCATTTTCTTTAAAATGTTCACGATACATGAATTCATACATATATGA
>JAOXNN020000066.1:1816359-1835978 GCA_028571205.2 Hydropsyche betteni | reverse complement strand
TGTATAGGGGATTCAAATATTTTTTCCACTGCGTAATAATCGACGTATTGCATAAGTCAATAGAGACGATTTTATAATTATAGACGATATTATAGACGTTAAGTGTACACGCATAAAGACCATATACGCATGAAGAATAATTTTATAGAGGAAAAAAAATAATCGTATCGACGCGTCGTTTTAAAGTCGCGAACGTCATCAAAACAGACACAGAAATCCACTTTTATATAAAGGGGATTTCAAAAAAATTCAAATTCACATTTCCCACCAACAAACAAAGGGTTAAACAGAAACTCCTCACTCGCGAAACCGGTGCAAGACTGCATCATTACAAATCACTTAACGCATCGCAAAAAAACCACTCCATTGAAGCGGATTCGATCCAGTTCGATTTTTTTCCACCGCCGATCGTTTGGCAACTTCGTTAGCGAAAATTTTCTCATGCAAACCATCAATCGGAACGTGCTCCACGCACACGTATGTGCAATATTCGTTATGGCGTCGTCACGATACGCTCAACAATTTTCCCAATCACGCACGCGACCCTTTTCGCGATTGTGACACCGCGTGTAATGTAATCCAGTTATAAAAGCACGTTCGAGTTTAAAGTGCACCGATTTCGGATTTGGCAATGCGAAATTGCAAGAATGCGCATCGGCTTATGTTATGGGAAGGGTCGTCTTTGTGTTGTCGGCCAGGTGCGCGGATTGCGAAATTTTTTTCGGTCGATTTGTGTAAATTTTTCGTGCAGTTTAATGTTTATTGTCCGAATTAAACTGTGGTTGTATGGCGATGTGTTTGGAAATCCCGATGTGTATTTTTGAGTAAATGAAAAATAAACCTACAATTGTATTTAAATGCGGTGTAATATTCGTGCCGAAATCCAATTAGTGTAGAATTACCGCTGATGTTATATAATCGAATTAGTACTGGTTTTTTATTTTCTTGTATGAAATTCATAAAAAATCATATAAATAACCCTTCAAGATCTCGTGTACCGATTTAATAAACAATCAATTTTTAATACATCGATTTTTTTTGACTCGAAAACGAATCCAATAAATTTTGTATTTTAATTAAAATTAATCTCAAAAAAAAATTCAACGAAAATATTTTTAAGTCATCACCATTTTTAACATTCAAATATTAAAAACACAATAAATCTTTGAATCGCTCAATCATTGTAACACATCTAAACCATCACCACCTACAATGTCTACAACAAATTCCTTACATATTTACCTAACAACTTCGAAACCACAATCCATTATAACCCAATCTTCAAAATATTCAATCGTTTCCATCCTCCTTATCATCCAGAGCACATTTCTTATACTCAAATCTTAAACTATAATATAATAAATCTTCAAATCACTTTACAACGCATCTAAATGATCAACCACTATGACATCCATTGCAAATTTCTTAACATGTTTATCCAACAATTTTTGAAACACAATCCATTCTTCGAAATATCCAATCATATTTATCTTCTTCAAAATCCAGAGTATATTCCATTTACTTAAACCTAAAACTATAATGCATCTTTGAATTACTTCACAATCCATCTAAATCATAAATCTTTACAACATCCACAGCAAATTCTTCGACATATTGACCCAAAAATCTTCAAAACTACGATCCATCATGGCCCAATCTTTAAGAAATACAATTGGACTCATCTTCTTCAACATCCAAAGCACATTCTGCATACCTAAAGCTCAAACTATAGTACATCTTTATATCACTTCAAAACGCATCTAAATCATCAACCTTTACGACATCCACAGCAAATTCTTCGACATATTGACCCGAAAATCTTTAAGAGATACAATTGGACTCATCTTCCTCAACATTCAGAGCATATTCCATTTACCTAAACCTAAAACTATAATACATCTTTGAATTACTTCACAACCCATCTAAATCATCAACCTTTACGACATCCACAGCAAATCCTCGAGATGTTGACCCGAAAATCTTCAAAACTACAATCCATTTTGGCCCAATCTTTAAGAGATACAGTTAAAGCCATCTTCCTCAACATCCAGAGCACATTCCATACCGAATCCTCAAGTCACAGCACACCTTTGGATCGAGGAAACGTTGACCAACGTCGATGAGGTCGTCCGTCACGTATTTTGGGTCAAGTTCGAGCGGACGCCGATTAACACCGCTCGTGACAATGAACTCTCTTTGTGTGTTGCACGATGGTGTTTTTCACACAGCCTGTCTCTCTTTAGCCGTAACAGAAAAACGTGTTTGATGCGGAAACGCCGCCACACTTTTGCCACGTGGATCGGTTTCGAATGGCGATCCGATCGATCCAGTCTAATCTTATCGATATTTCATTCGAACGATTTTATTTACGGGACTTTAGATGAGACTAGCGATAGTACCCGGCGTTTTTCTGCGGACCGTCCCGTTTTGGGTTCTGAGAAATATGGTCACCCTATTTTAATAATACAAAAACCTTCTCGACAGTAAAATATTTGTTTAATATAGGTGGGGGAACATTTTTTGCGAACCGTCCCGTTTTGAGTTTCGGGAAATATGGTCACCCTATTTAAATGATACTAAAAACCTTCTCCATAAAAAAATACATATACAAGCTAATTTTCATGACGATCGGTCGAAGGGTGTTGGAGTGATACGGCAACAAACAAATATACAAACATCCATTTTTATACATATAGATAGATTCGAATCAACAATTGCTATTCAAAATATGCATGTTATAAACTTATCTGAATAATCATTTCGATTGATCTATTATTTAAAATTCATGCTTGTAGCAATATGAAGAGAAATGAGATGCTATGTGAATGTTAAATATACGTTGCATCAATGATTTCGATAGATGAACAAACTCATTTGAATATTCATAATTTTATATCGATATTGTAGGAAATGTGTCGCCGCATGAATCTTTAATTCGTGTTGATTCATTGATGATTTCGAATGGTCTATGAACTCGTTCGTTTTAGAAAATATGTCAGATAGATACGATTCGATGATTACCGTTAATCCGAACTCGTTCAAGAATGCTGATAGTGATAATTTCAGTAAACATGAAATCACTTGTAGATGAAATCATCGTTTATGATTTTTAATGAATTGATAAAACGCAAAATGTAAAAAAGTAGGGGGTATAAAACTCAATTAGTTTAGTATTGATTTGGGTAATGGATAAACAAGAGCTTTGGCTAATTTATTTGGAGAATCCATATTTCAGCTTTTTTTTTATTGCTTGTAAAAATAATTAATGTCGTATAACAAAACAATCGTACATTGTCTGCATAAGTAATTAAATTCGAGTGCATATTCGAATTAATTCGTGTTTGGAAAAAAAACATGCCTTCAACATTCTTCAAATCGTGTTGTGATTTAATTTAAATTTCGTTTTCATTTACATATTAATTTTAATACAAAAACAAAATCGTGATATCGATTGTTATTGTTGTATTTTTTTTTTACCTTCCTCATACGCTTAAAATTTAAATATTGTTTTACACATATCAACGATACAAGATTATTAGACCTGTCTTGTAAATCTTAAGAATAAAATTAAATCTTCAATATCTTTTCTATAATATTTTACAATAGCATAAAAAAATACGAATATCTTTCGTCGAAGCAATTTGAATACATTAATC
The DNA here is from genome assembly GCA_028571205.2 of Hydropsyche betteni. Lineage (NCBI taxonomy): Eukaryota > Metazoa > Arthropoda > Insecta > Trichoptera > Hydropsychidae > Hydropsyche > Hydropsyche betteni. The sequence goes on along the minus strand of JAOXNN020000066.1, from coordinate 1,832,322 downwards.
AAGATGCGTTCAAAAATCACGATCGAATTTTGCGCAGTCAATGCGCACCAGGAAAAGTTTGAATTTCACATATCCGTTATAAAGCCATTCTAAAAAAAATCTGTCTAATAAATGCATAATTTGACGCGATTTACAAAAGCGCCATATTCTTCTCATTCAATATAAATTTCAATATACACTTCAACATTGATTGTAAAAAAACGTATTACATAAATTCACGTCAGTACTTTTCATTGAAATTATCAATTAAAATTGCCGACGAATAATGAAATTAATTGCGTTGTATTTGCGCGTACGCAAAAAAAGGCTTTTGATTGACTCGATATAAAAATAAATCAACGGACATGATTGAATTCCGACACAAAGGCGAACTCGGTATTGAAAATAATTATCGATTCTATTTAGCGAATTCGCAACGCGGAGAAAGTGAATATCACCAGAACGGACGATTCAAAATCCAAACTATTACAAAAAAATAAAAATAAATTTCAAATCTCTCACAGAATAAATCTCAAAGCGGCAAATCGAATTTGGCATTGCGTGCATAGCGAAAAAAATCATCCGACACGTATGCGAATTTGGACGTACGAAAAGACGATGTAATACGATTTGAAATATAAAAAAAAACAGTCTGTGGGAGTGCGAAAAAATATATAAACGAATGTGCATAGAGAGATGTGTATAATATAAAAGAGCCGGCGAAATTAATCAAACCGTTTGAACCCTAATAGGGTCACACACGTTCGCCCGCCATGTTGCAACACTGCGAAAATATCGCACACGCTATATCTTAGCTTATTATGTTGTACAGATTGTGCGAAAATTTTTGGATTTTTATTTTTTATTTTTTTTTTGTGTTGAGTATACCTGTAGAATACATAAATGGTTTCGGAGTGTAAAACAAAACCGGAAAGAACGAGTGGACGATGAATGGATGAAATCGAAAGGTTTGTTAATGAAAATCGTAAAAGTGCAAGAGGATTGATAATGATCATATGACTATATATATCTTATTTCAATAAATATTTTTTCAGATCTAATAGAAAGTTTCTTTATTGAAAGATAATTTAAATATACAATTTCTTAAAATTCACTTTTTTATCTATATAGTGACTATTTAAAAATTGAATGGTTTGGAAAATTTATAACTTATTATTTTTGAATTTTTTTTTTAATTTTTTTATGGGTTATAGAGTATCTTTTGGAGATTAAAATGACTACATATCATACATAGAAATGAATAAAATTTATTTGGTTTTTCTATTTCAGTGAAAGATCGATTATTGAAACTCAGAGAAAATACCGATAATATTATATTTTACTCGTTGCTGGATTACACGTACACATTTTAATTTTCAAAAGTTTCTCTATAATTTGTAATAAAGAAAACAAAAAAATCACGACTGTTCAAAATCATTCAACGACCACCCCGAAAGACTAAATAAAAAAATACTGAACCGTGAAAAATATCCAAAAAAACTTCCCCTTCGATACACATTACATTACTTTCATCATCGATCACATTCCAATATTAAAACCACGCTAATCTCCTTTATAAAAATAACGGATTTCTGTGTGTCTGTGTATCAGTGTATCTGTTCGAATGACGCTCGCGACTATGGCCTTTATGCTTATACAGTTAACATCTATAATATGATGCTTATTACCGACTAAAAACTGGCTTTGCCTATATGTCACAAACAAATAACAAATGAACTATTTCGATTTTATTAATTAAATATTAAATATTCAAATCGGGTACACATTTCGGGTTCACGCAATCATGTTTTCACATTTTATCGTTTTCCGTTTCTTAACAAAACCACAGCCGACGTTATTAACATCGGGCCTATGTACTAGTCCAACATAAATTCGCATCGATTCGAATTCTCACACGCAACGCATACGACCTACGAACCGAACGCAACTTTTTCGCACAGCCTGTACACTAATATTATTACTCACCGAGTGCTCAAGTGGAGCACGCGCGAACCGGTCCAATCATCAATGAAAACTTCATTCAGCCGAAAAGCGATGTAAAAAAAGTTTGCGCAACACTGGTGGGTTCGAAAAGTTGACCGGCCGACGAAATCTGACATTCGCGCCAAAAATTTTCGATTTGTTTATCGAAAATTCGCAATATAGAAGATTTAATCTGGTAATGATGATCGAAGGTTGCGCTTCGAATCGACGATGAGGATGTTTCCGTTTGAACTTTGTAATTTTTAATTGTTATTTTTTCGATATCCTTAACCGCGTTTTTTAGATTTTTTTTTATGATAAGGACGTTTCGCATATCCGAAAGCGGTTTTGATGGAGATTACTACAGGATATTGAAAGTTTATAAAATTCGCACGTTAATTAGCATTTTTTATTTGAACATGTGCTATTTAACCTTTTGACAATATTAGATTTGAGTATGGTTCGACTTACATGCACACTTGACCGTGTTTGTTATTTTATTTTTTGGAAAATCAATAAGAATGTGACTTAAGCGGTGACCCTCACACACTTTGGGATCGTTTACGGTCCAACGATTAATTGTTAATTCTATAATATTAACCAATATTTTGAAAAATTAATGCGTTCGATAAAAAAATGTTTCCGAATACGTATAATTAACGAAATAAAATTCTTTTGATGTAAATTTTTCAATCGGCGATTGGAAACGTCTGCTTTATAAGTAACGGTGTTTTTTGCAATAATTCATTATAATCTTTCGTCTCAAATGAAAAAAAATAGTTTTGAATGCAGTGCAAAAAATCATGGCTGTCATTCAATGTCTATCGTTGAATTTAAATAAGAGAAATGTTCGTATGCATAAAAAAATATTTATTGTAAATCACAAAAATAAATTAAAACCTGACCTACATGATTTGATGTAATCAAATTTGAATAAAATTTTGCTTAATTACGACAGATTCTCTAATTATAAAATTTTATTTTCTCTGACTAATTTAAAAGGTTAATGATTGAAAAAATACATTTTAACGATTTAATAGTAGAACAAAAATTATAATAGACCAAATTAAATATGCAAATCGGTTATCACTCAATCGATCAAAAAAAAAAATCAAACACAAAATTTCATCTACACTCTCATTAACAAACGTGTCGGTTTTCGTTCTAAATAATATGTAATATCGATAACGAGATTTGGAAATTTTTCAAAAAACAATAAATATTCATAACGCGGCCCAAAGAAAAGTGTCCGGCGTGAAAAATGACTTTTCTAAATTTGAATGAGAAAAGAAAAATGGATCGTTTCTTGTAGTCGTGTCATCGACATCTCTCGAACCGCCATTGTCGTGGCTGGTTGTACCATTTTCGCGGAAAAAAAGACAAAATCAATATGAATAAAGGAGAAAATTTTCGCTTTGCGTACGCTCGAATATTTTACGAATCCGAATTTATTTATGCACGCGACTTTTTTATTCTCTTCTCAACGGAAACGTCGGATTTCGCCAAGACGAAAATCTGGCACGGAATTTTCGCATGTTTTCCCCGGAGTTGCGTGACTGGATGAATTATTCAGATTTTTCCTTTTTTCAGGGCCTTTCAGCTGGGGTTTAGGCGATTGTATAATTAATCGGTACACAATGCAAATTTTAAAAGGTTTCGTCCGATAGAAATGTCCCGCGAATGCTAATCGGTATCGATCGATCAATTCGGATGTTTCAGTCGCGGAATAAATTTTTGTATTGTTGTATAAATCGCGCTTTGATGATTTTACGAGTATGCAAATTCTACGGAGCGGTCTCGTGTGAAAAGTTCAAGGGGAAAAATCTTGTCCGCTTCCTATGATTGTTGAGCAGGTGTCAAAATCTTTTTATATTAAATTAATATTTGCGAAAATTGATTAAAAAGATCTGCTTTCGATGTGCGTCTACTATGAAAAAAATGTGAAATCTTACCAGTTAATTCTGATATAAAAAAAAAACTTGCAAGTGCTTCGATTTCGAACTTTTACCACTTCATATTGTTAAATATTAGGATTTAATAATAAATCTCAATATTTACCAATATCCGGACTTCCGATAGTAAATTAAATCTTAATTTTTTTTATTTAAAAGAAATAAAAATCGAAGATAATGATCCAAAAACCAAAAAAAAACTTATAAGCGCTTTCATTACGAACTCTTACCACTTAATTATATTAAATATTAGAATTTACTAATAAATCTCAATATTCATATTCTTTAGACTTTCAATAACATATCAAATACATATATTTTTTTAAATTTAAAATAAAGAATCAACGATAACGATCCAAAGACCAAACAAAAACTATAAACGCTTCCAATCAAACTTTAACCACTTAATCCTATTAAATACTAGAATTTACCAACAAATCTAAATATAGATCAATCTCTGGACTACAATACAACATATCTAATTTATTTTTTTTAATTCACAGGAAAAAATCCACGATAACGATCCAAAGCCCGAGAGAAAGGTATCCGATATTCCGGTTTCGGATCATCCGTCGACATATCAGTGATACGAAGCGAATCAAACTCTCATATTAATTATCTGACGTTTCTCCTGCATACAAAAAATACAAAAATACACCCGTCAAAATAATTCCGGAGAACGGTTTCGTTACAATTCGAAATAAACGACGATAATTAAATTAATTCGTGGGTCTGTGCGAGCTTAAACGTTTCGATCGATCATCTGCGCTAGTTCGTACCATCTTGTATAACGATCGTAAATTTTACCTACAACTTTCATCGTTAAATATATATTTGATTGTGGTATCGAAAAAGGAAATGTATTTTTGATGCTTTGATGGATGCAGCGCGAATAAGGAAAAAATGTATGTGCCCGACCGGTTCCGAATTTACAATAAAGTTTGTGAAAAATATAAATATTTATAAGACAATGTTTATCGATATGCTTAAATTTTCCGTGGCGTTCTTTTACTATTTTTTAAAATATTGACATTTATTACTCGCGAAAAAAACGCGATTATCTTGAATGTTCAAATCTGAATTTTGTGTAAATTTTTTATTTATAAATCGATAAAATATGTGCCCTTTTTGACCTTTTGACTCAACAGACATTGAATGTTTGAGTTTGAAGATTCTGCAAATATTTTAATATTCAAATACATTTGTATAATATACATAATTGCACTTAAAACACATAAATTGTAATTAAATAATCGGAAGCTGTATAAAACATGGATTTGTAACAATTGTATGATAAAACTTTAGTCGTAATTGCATTGTTTACGTTGTAAAGATAATTTGCATCAATTTACTTTAGATATATTCCATTCATATAATGTTAAATAATTAAACAATATTGCGTGTAAAACAATACAGTTCTCGTTTGTTAACTTTGCGATAAAATCAAGTCGTACCCAGCGATAAGAGAATAAGATGAAAATTGTAATTAAATCGAAAAATAAATAAATATTGACTCCACTATCACCACAATATATTATATTTTGATAAGATAAAAAAATTGGTATTTCAAAAAAATAATTAAAGATCATATACAAAGATATTTTCTAGTGAATTCCATAGCTTTTTTCCACAACAGAAACACATGTTTAAAAATTGCATAATTCTGTAACAATAAAATCGCACCAATAAAACGCTCAAAATTTGCAGAACGAATCGCCTAATTGGCGAACACACAATAGACTCAACAGAATTAACGTTAACGTCGGTAAAAACGTTCCGAACGAAATTTCTCCACTTTTACTTTCGACTTGCAACGATTTTATTATAGAAACCATTTTTTCTCTCCCCCGACAGAGAAAGATAACGAAAGGTCGAGAGTAAATCGTATTGTCACAACGTCCACGAAAATTGTGCCAATACAAAAAAAAACCGCACGATCCGACCGATAACGCGATTTCGAAAACGTACAATTTAATCGGAATCAATTTATATTTACTCACTTGTTCCTTCCTTGCTCATTTTGATTCACTTTCGAAAGGTCCACTTGAAAATAAAAACACGAACACTCCGAAAAATATAGCCTTTTGCTATACGAAAGAAAGCACGTCTGAATCCGTCGAATCGATTAAGCTCAGTGGATCGAAAGGATCTGAAACCGACAAGGGAACCCTTCGGATTCCTCGACGGTCTATATTTTTGATTTTGGATTTCGTCTGAGGCTTTTGCCGGTGTCCGTGTCCTGTCCCCTCGCCGGTTTGTGGTGAAATGATTACAACGCGTTTTGCTGGTGAGTATTTCTCGATACGGCTACTACCTACGGTGGACCCCCTCTACTTGCCGGTTTGTGTGTTTTAAGGATGTTTAGTGCCGAGGATGAGGCTTTTTTATAGACCTGTGTGTGTGTGTGTGGTCATGGGGTCGATAGGATTCAGGTTTCGATCGGAAAATTCGAAAATTTTCCACGTGCGGTGCTATTTTCGGAATGTTTGGGTTTTTTTTGTGGTAATTTATGCGAGTTTTTTTTCATGAGAATTTATCGTGTTGGGGTTTTGTGCGTCAGATGTTTCTGGTTTTTGTTTAATTGGGTTGTTCGAATGGTTTTTGCGTCACGTGAAGTTTTCGTTTATATGGATGATGTGTTATGGATAGATTGATTTTTATTGTGGTCAGCGTGACTTTGATGAAAATTTTTCATAGTTTTTCACAATGAATGTTTGAGTGACAATGAAAAATTGGCGTATATTCGAACGTGAAATATTATTTTCCTGTACGACTTATTGTGTATGTTTTTTTTTTATAATTTAATACAAAAGATATTGCTGAAAATTAAATGAAAATTTTTTCGTTTATATTTTCTGTATTGCATAATTGTTTCTGAAAACAAAAAAATATTTAAAAAATTTAAGCTTGTTAAATATACAAAGTGGCTTATATTCGAAATCCTGCTTTATTTTGCATTCGTTTTAAATATGATTGACGCAGTGAGTCGCAAAGATAAATTTGAAACAATATATAATGAAACATGAGTCAAGATTCCCATATTTGAATATTGTGTTTGCACAAACAAAAAGTAACCCACCGAATTTTTTTTTCCTAAAAATAAGAAAACGCACATCACATTAAAAAAATCATGTTTCTGTCGGTTATTTTTCATCGGAAAAACGAACTACCAACATTCAAACCCGATTAATTAAAAGTCGATCCGTGGGAAAATCTAATTTTCGTCGTAGAAAAATCCAAGATTAATCACACTAATTATCAGGCAATATAAATAAATATTTAACGGTGCACACATAAAAATAAATTAATTCAAACGTTTCAATCTTCGTGCGTTTTAAAATCGATGTTATATAATTCGATGAGTCATTAACCAATTTATCCGTATATTAATTTATTTTTACATTCTGATACACCAATGTGCAAATTGTATGCAAATTGAATATTATTGTCGTACTTTCAAATTCGAATGAGAATTTTTTGTACGATTTTATGATATTCATCGTTTTTCTGTGCTCGAATGATTTATATTATGTGTTTCAATGGATGGAGGCTTTAAATGAAAATTCTCAGAATTTTATTTCTTCGATTTTTAATTGCTTCAATAGAAAAATGCGGGTTTCCGCATGCCCTCTATAGGAAAATTTGTGACTCATTTATTTTTTAATGATTCAAAATTTTCAGATATTTAATCAAGTGTATAAACACTCGAAACATTTGTTATTTCGAAAATTCCACACCTTAAGACATTGAAAACGCGAACGATTTCCGATTTATCGAATTCATCGCATTCCACGAAAACGTCAACGAATTTCGATCATAAACTCGATTTGAAAAACAAAATACTATCGCACTCGAACTTATCGTTATCAGTCTAGTTTCAAAACCAAATCAAAATCTCCATTTTTCCCTTTATTACCCATATCTAATCACAAAATCACACAAATCTCCAATTGATCTATCTGAATTAGATCAATACTGAACAACAATCAAATCCTAGTTCATCCGAAACATAAACAAATCAACGGATTCATATCGCTATTTTCGATTAGTAATAAAACGATTCGCAGTTTTTTGACTTTACTTTCGATTTCAACCGCATCGGCTTTGGAAAAACCCAATGGTTGTATATTGCAGGAACGGTTGATCGATCACGATGTATCATTTCCTCGAAATTAAAATTCCAAGCTGATTTTGTATGCGAAAAAACACCGGCGGATTTGCATTAGTGCGATCTTCGAAAGTGTGTTACAAGTGCATCGATATTTCACACACGTTTATCGATTCAGATAGATTTCCAGACGTTATCGGTCTGAAATCGTATGCAACTAGTTCTTGATTATTATTTATAACTTTATTGTTGATGGGTCAAGATTTTGTCGTCCTGAAGGATTTATAGACAATTGGCATGAATATTTAGTGCGTGTTTGGATTCCGATTTGAATTATGCACTGCGATAGACGTTTCAATGTTAATCATAATTGACATTGGAAAATAATATAAAGGATCGAATTTCTGCATTTTTTTCTATAGCTCAGATTGATTTACGCTAAATAATGACGCAATTATTTAAAATAATATGGAAATTTTAAATATATACAAAATTTATTAATCGTAAATTTATATTGAAAGAAATCCGAATGGTTATAATCAAATTACGTGATTCTAACGACAATTGCGACAAAACGTATTTTATTGTTGTATTTATTATTATTCAAAATTTCAATTATGGAAAATGATAAGCGAGAACTTATAAATTACAAAAAAGCAACCCGAGATTTATAATGGCGCAAATTCCAATAAGAAAATTTGAACGATTTTGTGCTTGACCTCAAGGCCAGTTTCGTGCAATTTCTTTTTGAAATTTAAACATCGAAATGCGATTTTTTTTACATACAAATTAAGCATCTCAACAGCGGACATATTAATTTTATTTTTTGTGCACTGCGTATTGTTTTGTTTTTCAATGAGTTGTTGACCGGTAATTCTTACCGAGAAGTTCTAAAATCAAGTTTTACTTGCACAAGAACCGGACGATGTATTCTATGTATTATTAATAGAATAATAATGGGATTTCCTAGATTTTTTCGTGGAAGTTGATCCAAATTTTTATTCCATGAAAAAATTCAGAACCTGTTCGTCGATATAATGCAATGCGATATAAACAAGCCTTGAACTCTAAACACATAATAAACAATTTAATTTAGACACAAATAAATTTATTAAATTTAACCGATGAATACGAATTGATTTACTATCTCACAAAATGGGTCTTATAACGGTTCGAATTTATAAAAAAATTCATATGATCGTCCGCTTTTACCGTTTATTTTTCAAACTCGATTCAAATTCTTTTATATTCGAAAATTAACAGCTTCGAAAAACTGTGTATTATGATACCTTTTAAAAACAAATTTTGACGCGTTTTGTTCGTAATTATAATATCCTGAAAAAAACATCGAAGGCTGTATAAATTGTACATGCGAAAAGAACCCGTGAAATTGCAATAACACATCCGATTTGATACGTTTTTAAATGTCGTCATCGAAATTCCGCCGTTTGGGAATAAGATAAATTTGAAATTCAAAATTGAAACTTGTCAATGTTTCGAGTATGCTTCGAGCATAACTAATAGTATTTTTTTTTTCTAAGCGTATTCATTTTGCCGCCGTAAATTTGCATATTATTATAGCACGCAAATAAAAGACGTAATATATAAAATGTGGGGAAAAGTGCGACGACACCATGACCTCACTTTAGCTAGATCATATCTAACTTTTATGGGACAATTTGGGAAAATTTATCAATATTAATTCATAGATTTTTCCTGTTGATGAATTAGCATTCAAAAAGAAATCTGTATAAATTTTTTGATAAAATTTGATGTATATTTATAAATATACATTACATCGTATTTATATTTTTTTTCATTTTCCTGAAAATTTATTAAATTTTTAAACATATAAAATATGTAAATTAATACTTTTTCAATAAAAAAGAAATAATAAATACGCAATCCAACAAGACCGAAAAAATCATCGTAGACATAATAAAAAAATAAAACTCAAATCTTTTATCCATTTTATAATACGAAAATAAAATAAATTATTATATTTTTTCACTCATAAAGAACAGCAAGGGCGCATACCACTTATATGTCCTTTTTAATAAATTTTCTTGTCCAAGAACAATTGCACATCCGAAAAGATCTTCACGCATGTTTATATACCTTTCATATTAATTGCACAATTTTATTAACCCAAAACAAACCTCACCAGTGGCGGATTTACCTAAAAGCGGTGGAGGCTCTCGTCTCAGGACCCCCGAATGGAAAAGACTTCTTGCCTTTTTTATTTATTACCTATAATTTTTCTACACCAATCCGATAAACATCATGAAATTTTAACCACTTTCTAAAGAAAAAAGACACAAAAGCAAATTATATTTACTAAAACCGCCCATTTAGTATTATATTTAATTTATGAAACTAACATTACTATAACTGAATTAATATAACGTTTCATGAATGCGAGCTGTTATTTCGTTGTATTTCAAGTATTATCGAAAAATATTTTCAAAAAAATGTTGGATCGGGTAGATTTTTTTATGTTTTTTGTTTTTATTCCTGTTTTCCTTCTGTTTTTATTACAAAACTTAATCCCCTATATATAATGGAGGATTTCTGTATACCCGTATGTTTGATGACGCTCGCGACTTTAAAACGACGCATCGATACGATTATTTTTTTGCGTAAATAAAATTATTCTTCATACATATATGGTCTTTATGCGTATACACTTAACGTCTGTAATATCATGCTTATGAAAGCGTCACTATTGTCTTATGCAATACGTCGATTATTACGCAGTGGAAAAAATATTTGAATCCCCTATACATCTATATAATCACAGATGACATAACAAATGAACTATTTTGATTTTATTTTATTAATTAAATATAAAATATTCAAATCGGGTTCACACAATCGGGTTTTCACATTTTATCGTTTTCCGTTTCTTAACAAAAATCCACAGCCGATGTTATTAACATCGGGCCTATATACTCGTTTAATATTAAATTAGCATGGATTAGCATTAAATGAAAATTAAGTTAACTTTGATCTCTCTAATTCATTGGACTCCTAAGGAGAAGAAAGTGATGGCTCCCCAACCATGGGAGTTCTAGACCATATAAGGTTTGGATCTTTGAAGTTTAAGTTGAGAGTTTTGGACCATCTGAAAAACATTTAAAACCGGATGGTCCAGAATTCCAAAGATCCAGATCTTCCATAGTCTAGAACTCTCATAGTCTAGAACTCCCGTGGTCTAGAACTCTCATAGTTTAGAACTCTCATAGTCTAGAACTTCCATGGTCTAGAACTCTCATAGTTTAGAACTCCCATGGTCTAGAACTTCTGCGATCTAGAACCTCAATGGTCGGAGACTTTCCTCTACTTCCCTAAAAAATGTTGACGCCTCGAGCACCTAGCAAAGCAAACCCACCACTGACCGTCTTACATGTACCTTTTTTTCATTCTCAGAACAATTCCACAACTTTATTAGCACGCGTGGTTCAATTTACGACCGATCTTTACACAACACCATTGTTTGCAACCGGTCAAATCCGAAACGACTCCGACAATCGATCGACTCCCTCGACGGTCGTGACATTGTTAATGATCGTCTGCCGTTTTTCAAAACGAGGATAAACACAGGCTTTTGTCATGAGCTATTATTTTACTAGTTATTCAATTGTGGATGCGCATGATCTTGCCATTGGTGTGTTGATGTTTCGTGTGTTGGTTGTTGGTTGTGGAAAATCCGGATGGTTTTGAAAAAAAAATCAAATTTCGTGTCGTTAGAACGAGTATTCGATGCAGTAATTATGAGAAAATGTGTTTTATGATTTTTTATGAAATAAATCTGAATAATGTTTAGATTTCGATGAATCATGTATCGATGCATTATCATTTTTTTCATATAATTTCTCAATATTGCATTTAACATATTAATTATGAATTATGAAAGATATATTTTAAGTTTTTATAAATAAAATTTGATTTATTTTGATCGAAATTTCAAAAGGAAAATATTTGCGTAAAAATATGAATTAGATATTGTATAAAAAAATTCTTTTATGTTCTCTTATTGTGTTCGCACGAAATACCAATTTGAGAATTATAGTTGTTGTACTAGAAACAAATTGATGAATAAATTGAAGCGAAATGTCAAAATTAAAAGTATTATCGAACATCAATTTTTAATAAAATTAAATGTGCACAATAAATTTTAGAAAGTACAATTTAATTTCGGCCTTAAAAATCTAGAGACTTTCAAGAAAATTTTCATCATAAAATGGTTAAATATTAAAAAAAAATAATACAAAATATAATTTATATTAAAATCATACCTAAATTATATTATAATAATGCCAATTTAAGCGATTTAATCAATTATCAATGTCATAAATGTAGATTTAGCATACCACGCTGACAGAATTTATATTGCTTCGAATGCCAGAACGTTGTGTCGAATAACAATTAACTTTTATTACATTTTTTTACGATTCAAACACATGCATTTACCGGCGAATTTGCAATAAAAAAATTCACATAAAATCATTAATTACCTAACCCCAATTTCCTTACAAGACGAACGAACCTTATACGAAAAATCAACATACATATAATTTGAAAAGACCAAAAATCCAGTACATCACTTAAACCCAAAATTAATCTTGACTTTTACAACCCGTCGCCATTTCGAAATCCGATCAAACAAAATGCATCCACGAAATGAAAGTTGCATTATTTTTAAGCCGGACCGTCGCAAAAAGGGGAGAGAGTTCGATTAGATTAAATATATAGGATGCTTTTTTCTTCGCGTATTCTCGTTTGGTTCTTGTCGATTTTATTCCAATCTTCTCGCGGATGTATTATTTAGAATTGAGGTCGACAAACAATGTAGTGGGTGTGCAGAAAAAATCGGACGAAATCGACGGCGATGCAAATATAATAAATTCGTAATTACCGATCCATTCACCGTGTTGGTTCTAATAAAAAAAAATAAGATAAAAAATAGAAATTGCAATCGTTTCGTATTTTGTATAACCCAAAATCGGGATTATACGCTTTATTTATTCGCTTTCTTAGTGCGATCGATTATTAAATATGCAGATTAGACTCTCGTTTAGTATAATATTTTCACATTCTACAAATAAATCAAAAAGGTATACAGTGAAATCCCGTTTTAATGTGTCTGAAATTCGTGTTTTGATTTGCGTTCAATTTTTGCAGTCTCTTTTCATTTTATAATAGTTCGTTTAATACGAGGTGGTATTATATATTACAAATGCGTAATTTATTCAATAAAAAATAGTTTTTGATTTTTTTTTTTAATACTTGAAACCAATCTAATTTTTCTTCGAATAACGTTTCATTTGTCTCATCGAAAACATAAAAACAGGCTTTAACTGTATATTTAAAATTTATAGTCTATACAAAAATGTAATAACCAGTTAATCTACAATTTTTTTTCACTAATACAATTTCGTTTTCATAAAACATCATATAATAGTCCTTGAACAACGCCATTCTTCGTACCACACCACAAACACCGAAACGCAACATTTTCATTTGCGGTTTCGTAACCGCGCGCACCAAACGGACTGGAAAAGCGGCTTTTCCGCGTTTTCCCAAACTCCTCGCTTCCACTTAACAACTAAACAGATTCCTCTCGACCTGATGAAAAATGCATCAGGCCTCGGAGACACGTTCAACTTGACATTGGCGATGGCGTTCGTCACGGCGCCCGGCCCATTGTCTCGGCCGTCACCGTTGACGGAAGAACGCTCGTTCTGCATGACAATGTTGGCTGAGGAGTGACGTCGTGGAAGGTTTGAGAAACGCTGGTCCGATGGCGGAAGTCGGTTTTGTAATTTGAGGAATTTTCGCGGCGAGGTTTGCGGGGTTGTGGCGTGTGGCGGTGTTTCAATGGTGGTTGGAATCGGATGCCAATTATCGGCCTGGCTAAAATCTCATGAAATTAAGAAATTTCGTATTCCTAAAACTCACTTCTAAAATAAATTCATGCTCTTGACCAGTGATGGGCAAAGTACGGTCCGCGGACAAACTCCGGCCCGCGAAAGTATTTAATCCGGCCCGCCGAGGGTCCATGGACATGGATAGTCAATATATATAATAAAAAATGGAAAATATTATGGAAAATCAAAAACAATTCCATACGTCTCACACGCTTACCATGGCAGGGCCTTCGAATAAAAGGTAGTTTGTAACATTTATGAGTAATACTGCAATGTTTTTATATGATTTAACACAAAATTAAGGTGACCATTCATACTGGTTTACCCATATATAAGCGAATGTCGCAGCGTAGCGAGGGTAAAACACAATTTTCGTATCTCCCCCCCCCCACCATGAATTTTTTTAAAATATGTACTGTTTTTCACTTTGAAAAAAATGGTCACTTTAATAAAATGCATTTTTTCTATAATTCTGGCCCTCCTCTAGAATTTCTTAAACTTTGTGGCTATCCATTAAAATAGTTTGCCCACCACTGCTCTTGACGATTGGCGCGCTGTGGGTCAGTTTGACAGCTGTCAATTTGACAGTTGTCGGTTCGGATTCGAGATCCTACAAACGTCTTTTCAAAACTCTCGATGCCCTTCTTCACGACCACTTTTTGCACTACCTGGTTTCAACGGGGTCAAAATCAGCCAAAAGTATCAATTATTGATTTGTTGGAGGTTAACCTCAAATTACAACTATCAAGCGCGACACAACATATCGAAGAAAGGCTACCAACTGAAGAAGATGGTGGGCCACGCTATTCTAATACGTAAATTAGCCCACAAAAAAACATTCAAATTACATTGCAATGTGCACTGGATTTAATATTTAGTTTTTATAATTAGCTCACTTCTCACCAAAAATTTATTTTTCTTAATGCCAAATCAATGCCAGGCGAAAATGATTTCGCGTTAGGTTTTAGAAGTGCAGTTTACATTATCCCATTTAACATCGCTATCTAAAATTTTCGCACACCGAAACTAAACCTCTCCACATAACACCCGATAGACACACCGCGCAGAAAATTAACATCGCCGATGGAAGATATGGCCGCGGGCTCGAATTCGCAATCGAGCAATTACCGGACGATTTAACGTGCAATTTCCACGCCATAACATACAAGACCACCCCCGCGAATTTCGCATCTTCATCCCCCACATAGATCCCGCTTATCGTTAATTATGACGCGTTCATAATTCGCGCGCCATTGTTCGGTTGACTATTGGCTCGGTTTTGTCGGCGATAGGGTGGCATTGTGTCCCGGAAAAGACAGATAGAGGGAAAGGTGCTTGAAAGGAGGAAAATTGGGAAAAGTCGGGTGTGCGGAAAGCCTCAGAGGGCAATCGGGACAGAGACCCGATCGTATCCTTTAATGGTCGCCGAATCAATGTGTCGAGCCTTTGATCTCGCGCCACTCGATTGCAATGTCCGTTTCGTATTTTTTTTTTGTATGAAAGAGGTTTTGGGGTCGTTTATATATATATATATTTGTCGGTTTGATGTTTGTTTGGGAATATGTTGTAGTAGTGTAAAAGCCTGATGTTAATAAAATCGGCTGCGAATTGATAACCGTACTATTATGTAATGAAATAAAAATTGAATATATTTATGCAAAATTATTTTATAACCGTGTCGTTGCGTGATGTAATAAAACAAAAAATGAATATATGCAAACATATTTTATAACCGTGGTCTTGCGAAATGTCTCCAGAATATAAGAGTCGCGAGCGTCATCGATACAGATACACAGACAGACAGACACACAGAAATCCGCTATTATATATAGGGGATGATTAGTAAATGATATGGCTTTGATATATGATATGATTAGCTAATGAAGATGTCAATTCATTTTTCATTTGATTCTACTAATTGATATGATAAAAACAATTTTCAAACATTTGATATAAATGAAAATATCTAGAACGATTTATCGACCATATAATCTGGATTGTGACAATAAAC
>JAOXNN020000066.1:1774218-1784770 GCA_028571205.2 Hydropsyche betteni | reverse complement strand
CTTTATGGTCATTATAATAACGGCTATAATCTTATCGTCTTTTCTTAGCGTCTATAATATGATGCTTATTACCTACTAACTACTGGCTTTGCCTATATGTCACAAACAAATAACAAATTAACTATTTTGATTTTATTAATTAAATATTAAAAATTCAAATCGGGTACGGGCATCGACTTTAAAATAAACACATACACATCCCGATGTTAATAACATAGGGCCTATATACTAGTTAAATAATAATGATGTTTTTAAACTTTAAATATAAAAAATATATAATTCTAAGTATTATAAAATCAAATAAAATTTTAAAATTATAGATAGCGACCTTGGTGCAAAATTTTTGACATCAATTTAATCAAATCTGGTTTTATAATCATCAGACGAATACAAGCGTTTAAATTTTTGATTAATGAGTGAAAATATTTATTTTCATTTATAAATAAATTCAAACATGAACGAAATGTACGAAACCAATTTTTTAATGAAATCTTCCTACGAAGTGATGCCCAACATGTTGATATTATAAAAAAACGATTTTCTATAATTTCCCGAATTTATCCATCCACAAAGTTTATTTTCGAAATTGAAGTGGGTCACATAAAATTATCAAACGAATCGCGGGTCATAGTTTTCCAATGCCTCTATCAACAGCGTCACATATCAACGAATCGATAGTATAATAGGATCGGTTACTTTGTTGCGATTTGCATATGTCGGACTGACTCATTGGTGATACATCAGAGCATTGATTAAAATGAAAGCCGAAGAAAAAAGTTTCATCGCCCGATAAAGATACCGCGTCGCGTGCTGAAAGTCTGATTAATCACGAAACATTCATCACATTCACGAAATAGGCGCCACGCCTTCACGCACTAAACACCTCGGTTTTCATCTTAAATCGAAATTATTTTCAGACCTTCGTGTCATATCAGTGATTCGCAATGACGTCAAGGAGAAAACGATTCCCGGATTAAGTTTTATCGCCTCACCTCCGTGCCCTTAATGAAATCGACTCGAGCAAACATTTGCACACACATATTAACCTCTAACTATTCCTATACTCAGTTTTTGCAGACTGTACTATCTTGCGGGTATTGTTGAAATGTCCGCGCGTTTTCCGATCGCTCCAATTCTAGTTTCGAGCGTGCAATTATGTCGTCCTAATTCGTGATGACATTTCGTGCTCTGAATGAATCGTTTATTATACAAATTGAGCGATGTTTGCGCTGGTCCGGCGCGAATTAATCGATCCGATTCTTGGGTTGAAAATTGTTATTTTGGTGCAAGCGGATTAGTGCAGGACGCTTTTCGCGTGATCCGATTGACTTTTTTCCAGTTACGAGGTTATTCCCTGCGGAAAATGTCAATTTGGACGATTACTTTTTATATATGTGCCCGTAATTATGAAAGTGGTCTAAGTCGCTAAATTAAAAATATCAATTATTTTGCGGCACATAATTTCAAACTAGTATAATATGTTCTAACTTTAAAAAACTTTAGTAGATAAGATAGATAAGGTACCGCTAAGATAGATAATACTTTGTCCTGTTGTGGATGTTTTACTACTGATAATGATGATGATAATATATTGAAAATTTTATGAAGTTATATTTAGTGTAAGATACGATGTTCAACGGTATGCCATTGGTGTTTATTTTGCTAATGGTCTAAATCAGTCAGTCGTATTCCTTAGTTCTAAGATACATATTCGTGCCATCCAAACTTGTTACATAATAAATGGCTCATAAATTAAAAAAAAGGTTAGATTAGATGAGGTTTTTAGTTGCAGTTTTTGCGTTATTTTTTTTGAAGATATTCATATAATATGTAGCATCGCACAATTTTTTTATCTGGTGGAAAAATTCTTCATCTTCAAAGTGAGATTAGCAAGAAATTTTTCGTTTTATAACACTCACACAACCGACAAAATATGCAATACTTGTTGTAATACCGATGGATAAGACATAACTGATGTTTAAAAATGAGTGCAAAAAATACATAACTTTCAAGTTCTCCTAATATTATAATATTTCCTTATAAGCTACATCCTAAATTAATATATCGAAAAAATTATAAATCTATTAAACTAAATAAATTACGAAACATTTTATTGTGTAACAGAAAAATATTTTTTTTTTAACTTCAAACGTGAACTTTAGAATATCTCAAAATACAAAAAAAATGGATCTTAGACCACTATCAAAATAAAAGGCACATACCTACGTATGTCTAAATATATAAAAAGTCGAAATTGAATAGTGAATTTAATATGGTCCCATGTCGTGTGATAACCTGTCCTTGAACCGGATAATAGTTCGCGCGCTATATTTTTAACACGTGAATAACGACCTCTTCGATTTCCCGACACGTTCCGAGAAATTTCCCCGCTTTTCCGCCGAATCGAGGCCGGCCCGCCTAAATATTTATCTCGTTTCCGTTTTTATCATTCGCCGCGACACTAATTTTTCAATACCGCAAAAAACCTATTTTGCGACACAGCCTTTTAACCCCGCGGCGGCAACGCCACAACGACAACCCGAAAAAAGCGACGGGAAATAATCGCGACAATAAAACGGAGGCGGGTCGATTTTTCCACGACGGCAACACGCCCGCGTTTATATTTTCCGGTTTGTCTATTCATTTCAATAACTCGCTTTTACGACGCCGCTTTATCCCCCGTACAATGTGGCGTCGCTTTTACGACGGCCCGGCCGCGGGATTCGCGAGTTTTACGCGCGATAATTCGCAATATCATATCGCGGCGGTGATTTCGATAATGTGCATTGTGTGTTTAAGGCTCGTACGCTATCTATAGATTGCGGTCGATGTGTTTTGGGCGAATTTCTGTGTGTGCTTTTGTGCATGCGAGTGTCGCTAAATTAGAGAATATCGATGTTTGTGATTGCGGGGATAGAATTTTGCGGATTGTTCTTATCTGGTGAATAATTGAAGATTTTGAGTTTGTGACGTGGGTGCGGTATCTGGGGAGTGGATTCGTGGGAGTTTTCATTTGAATAAATGTATGGGGTGATAGTTTTGATGGCAGTTTATGAAAAATTTCTTGTGGGTCTAGAGCTATGAAAAAATGTAATATATTTCGTTTGACTTGTCGGTATCGCATAGTATAATAAAAAAAACTCTAGTAATTTTTTTTTGTTACTTACATTTTTTTGATTAGTCGTTCAAATTTCAACCCAATCGTTTAATAAACCTATCAAAAACAAATAAACATTATTTTTTATTTTTTTATGGTTCCGCAATTTTTATAGACGATCTACCACTAAATAATTTAAACATCTGAATATATTTAACTTTAAAATCATACTACCGAGTTCATATCGAATTTTTGGTACTTTTCCTTTAGACTGGCGCAGATGGTCGGCACATTCACACATATATAAATCGCTAACTGTCAAATTGTGAATTTTTAGGTAACGTGTAAAGCGCTTATAAACTATTTTGGAATTATATAATATTTACTTCTACCTTCTTTTTAGAACAACTAAACGTAGGGGGTTGGGAAAATTCCATATGTCTCAATCAGAAACACTGAACATATTTATTATTGAACGTTTGGTTAGGTTAGTTATTTTGAAATTCTATAATATTTACTTTCCTCGTAATATATATAACTGAGGTTGGACACAAGCCCCATTTGTCAGTCAAAAGCACTAAATGTTAAACTCCAATTTAAGTTGTAATAATATAATGCAAGCGCGCTTTCCAATTTCACTGCAAATCAGCGACAACGCGCACATCGCGAGTGTGCCGGCCGTTTGCGCCACTCTAATGCGAAAGTACCGAGTTTTTAATAATTTTTATTTCATACTATCAACGCAACATCGATCCGAGGCGCCGTCACGTACGCGAAATAACCGCTTGACTCCCGGAACGTGCTCGCCCTATAAATTCGGCTTTCACGTGCGAAAAGCCACTATCTAAACGAAAATATGACACATTACATCATCTAAAACACTCCCGAACTGCGGCGACCCATTTTCGATTTTTCGATTCAATTATGCGGAACCTTCGGACCGCCGGGAACCTTTCGCTTTCCCCAAAAGCCGGCAACGAACGCCGTTCCCGAGGGACCCAATTTTTGACAAATTGAATGCAAATATTCATAAGCGCGGCGAAAACGGCTAATTTACACTAATGAAAACCGAAATGTTCGGTTCGCAAACGTGGGGAACGAAAGTTCGTTCGGCGTTAATGAACCGATTAGGTCGTGTTACCGTAGCCAGAAATTCGTTATCGGCGATGATATAAAATTATTCGGTGATCCTTTGATCCTTCGGTGT
This sequence comes from Hydropsyche betteni, assembly GCA_028571205.2. Classification (NCBI taxonomy): domain Eukaryota; kingdom Metazoa; phylum Arthropoda; class Insecta; order Trichoptera; family Hydropsychidae; genus Hydropsyche; species Hydropsyche betteni. Next base: position 1,780,466 of record JAOXNN020000066.1, on the reverse strand, counting down.
GTTTTGTTTGTTTGTCGAGGGACTGTTTGCGATGGATATTTATAATTTGCATTCTTTTGTTACGTGAAGGGTGTGTCTGACGATGATTTTAATCATATTGAATGCATTGGAGTAGTTCAAAGTACTTACTTTCTCGCATGCATGGTAAAATTGAATTCATAAAAAAAATTAATCAACTTATACGTTCTCATGGTTTCGCTCGTTAATGATACGTTATCGTTCAACGAATATTTATTTTATATTATACATTGTGAAATAGTTTCGATAAAGCAATATGTCTCTTGTACGAATAAATATTGTCATGTCACACAATAAATAACATTCTTTGTTTTACATATGTCACGCTACTTTTGTGTAATTGCTTAGAATCGAAGAATCTGATGTTGTATAGACGCCATTTATTAGAAGCTTATCATAGGAGCATAATTCAACATCTTCTGTCAAATTTGATAGTTGACATGTCTTACGATAGTTGAAGCGAACCTTTTTTCGTTCACGTGTTATAATTTCTAAACACTTTCACTGAATATCAATTTTACCTTATATAAGTATATCATGAGAAGCGTCAACTGTTATATTTGACAAAAAACATTAAATAATGCGCATACACTAAATAGCACAAATACACTACAGTTAAATTTCATAAACAAAGCAAAATTCTTGGCTTCGTTCATGAACGAAACGTTTACACAAATAACACATATATTATTGTTTTTATTTTCAAATATTTATATCGCGAAAATCACGATCGATATATCGAATGCGAGTTACCAAATCGAATCAACGAAACCCCGCAATAAAACACGGCCGATATAAACTAAAGAGGCGTCGCATTTCCGTTTTGTTGAAGCGCTAGTTGGTGATCGCCATAAATTAATATGTGTCTGGATATCGTTCAGTAGGCCAACATTTCGATTTACCAAAATAGATCGTTTTCTCTATAAATAAGTCGTTTCCACCAGCTGAATGGTTAACATCAACATCACATTCGGCGATAGCGAAATATGATTAATTTCACACGAGATGCGAAACGTATGCCGTCAGCTCTTTACGGATTATGGCTGATAGTGATTGAATCGTGTTCGATAAACGAATCGTTAATTGTAGCCGAATTGTACTTGAGATTATTGGCGTTGAATTGAATTGGTTCATTGGCGGGAAAAGTCGAAGTTTTTCATGATTGATTCGTATTGAAAATGGAAAATATTTATGTTACTTATTAGTTTTTAACATATAAAACATGGATGTATAATGTAATCCCCTATCCCCTATATGTAATAGCGGATTTCTGTGTGTCTGTGTATGTCTGTGTCGATGACGCTCGCGACTTTTTATGGTATTGATTCTAATATGTTCTTTATGCGTATATACGCATACGCATAACTATATAGTTAACGTCTATAATATGATGCTTATTACCTACTAACTACTGGCTTTGCCTATATATGCGTGTTCGTAATGGTGACAATAACAAATGAATTATTTTGATTTTATCAATTAAATATTAAATATTCAAATCGAGTACGGGCATCGACTTTAAAATAAAAACATACACATCCCCATGTTATTAACATCGGGTCTATTTACTAGTGTAATTAATATAAACGATCATTTTATAAATTCGACAAAATAATAATTGCCTAGAAACTGCGTGTATTTCCGAAACAAAACCGTCATTGGTAACTCATAATAATAAAACGTTAGCAATTTTCTTAATTAAACTCAATTCGAATAAATATCTCCCCCGTATTATACAAAAAGCGTTTTCATGTTGTTACTTTCTCGTGTGTGTCGTTAGTTCGTTAAAAGTGCTAATGTGCCGCGCTGAACTTATTGATCTCCAACAGTTTGCCGGATGCGAAAAAGTTGCAGGGAAAATTCGCAAGATGAAAACTTCCCGTGCCGGGAATAATTAGAGCTTCCGAAAGTGTTTCCAGAATATTCCGATCAGCTCTCGCGAAGTTCATCGACTTCGCAAAGAGAAAGACTTTCTCCTCAGCAGATTAAACGTACGAAACAATAAAAGTAATGGACGCCGTCGCCGTAAAAGGAGTACACCCGATTAAATCTATCGTCTGGGACCCGTTTTTTTTTGTGTGCCGCCTCTTTTTCTCGAAATTGATGGGTTGACATTCGCGAAATCTTCCATCTTGGATTTATCCGGCGGTGGCAGCCAATTTTGCGCTTATCGGAAACGGCGAATCGCCAATTTCTGAAACTTAATCACATAAAGATACAACGTATTGCCGCCGATGTAACATACTTCTTGCTACGCGATGGATAAATATCGGGGTTTACGTGGGAAATTTACGCGTTTCCACTTTTCCGGACGCTAGCTGTTTCGGTTCCGTGTATAAAACAAATATAAGGAGGATAATGGGAGTTTTATAGTCGTGTTATTCTTTGAAATGTAAATCCGGATGCGTACTACGAATTTTTCTTTGTGAGTATTTTCACGAAGAGATTTCCCATTGACTGCTTTGAAAGAAAATTTCGGGATTTAATTCGATTTTGTTTTTCGTTCCGAATTCGATTTGGATCTTCAAATATTTAACTTAGCAATCGACCCGTTTGTAATATTTGCATTGCTATTTCTATCTTATTTGTAATATTAAATGATTACGAATTCGAATTTCCGATACGTATTTATTCATATACTAATTTTTATCTGAAATCAGTCAACCGGAACACAAATTTTCCTTGACCTATTTCAACATTTTCTATTACAGTAGGACCTTTATTATTCGGATCGATCAAAATTTTTTTTTAATAACGTATTTTATGATTTTTTTATATAAAAATTTACGAGTACGTAACAAAATTATACTGGCTCATGACTCTACTATGAAGACGATCAAATTAAAAACTGATGTGAATTTTATTTAAAACAATTTAAAGTCAAAAATCTTTTCGCTGATAGCGCTAAAAATTATGACTTCATTAATTATCTTGTGAATTGATGAATATACTATTGTGATTTTATGTTATATTCACAAATTTTGCCATTATCCCCTTTATATAATAGCGGATTTGTGTGTGTGTATGTTCGTCTGTCCGTCTGTGTATCTGTTCGATGACGTTCGTGACTTTTTCGCAAATATGGTCTTTATATGCGTATATAGTTAACATCTATAATATGATGCTTGTTACCTACTGCCTCTGGCTTTACTTATATATTGTAATTGTGACAATAATAAATGAACTAGTTTTATTAATTAAATATTAAATATATTCAAATCGAATACGGGCATCGGGTAGCAGATGTTACTACTGGCTTTTCCATTCCAATTTAGCCTGTATGCCCGTTAAAGCAACGGTTATAATCACTAATCGAAAATCGCGACCTCCAAATTTAGTCTTTATGGTCATTATAATAACGGCTATAATCTTTGTAATTTTTATTCTATTACGTAATAGTATGGTTATAAATTCACTACCGATGTTATCAACATCGGGTTTATAAATAACAAACAGACATCGACTTTTCGCAACGGAACTGTTATGAAATATTTTAAGGTTGAGTGCATAATTATACATATCAATTTTTTTATAAATAATTCAATTTCTAATAAATCCATAATATTTATTCAATCCGAACTATTGACCATCGAAATCATCTCAATCCCTGTTCAATCCGACCAATCGAGGTTCTCCCGTACATCGAAAGGAGAACACAACTTCGATCCACATCCGTAAATAACACACAATGGCAAGATCACGCGCAAATAACCCAAACCAAACACAATCCCCCCACAGACCTTAAACCGACATTCAATTAACATCGTCAAGACTTCAGACTCGGAGACGAGGCCAGAGCTGATGCTGACGAAGGAGCCGCCACCCAAAACCGCGACTTTGCACGACGTTTTGGCTCACATCCAGTGCTCCATTCACCGATGCGCATGACGGGATGTTTACCCATCGTCGTGTCCATCTGCCGAGCTGACTCCGCGGCTGGTCGCTCCTCGGATTTGGTGACCTGGTCGTGTCCACGTCAAAATTGTATGTGAATATTTCGTTTTGCGTCATGAAATTCCGCTATGAGCGATGACACTCGATATCGTTTATGTGTCCGTTTGACTAATTGATTGGTATTCAAACAGTTTTTATTGAAACCTTTTATTGATCGTTGATTAGTTTGTGGAGAATATTTTTGAATTTTTCTATATTTTTTATCCAAAAAATTAAATGGTCAAAATTTTTTTCATGTTTTGGTCATAATTTTAGTCAATTAACGGTCAGAATAAGGCCAGGCGCCCACTGGCGATTGAGTCGCGCGCGATCGGGAACGGGACACATTGTTTGAACATACGCCTGGCCTAAAACTATGTATTGTCAGAATAAAATAATAAATGGTAAGAATTTGATAACGAAACGGTCAGAATAGGTTAGGTTAGGGTTCTTAATATTATTCTTACCATTTAATATAAATTCTGTCAAATGACAAATAAATTCTGATAAACGGGATAAAAACTCTGACCAAAATCGTATTTAAATTCTGACCATTTAAATAATAGTCTTTTTTTTAAAAAGAAGCGTTGAATGTTCTTAACGATTTCGGTTCGGTTGTTTAAAAATTTATATAGAATACCCACTGAAAGACGGTTTGGAAAAGTCATAACTTGTTAATTTTCAATATTTTTTTCAAGATTGTAGAGTATCTTTTGAAGATAAAAATGATTACAAACTCGATAATGTTTGGATGTCCATTTAACTAATTGATTGGTATTCAAACAGTTTTTTTTGTATTCACTCAAATCTTTTATTGATCGTTAACCATAATAGTTTATGTTGAATATTTTTGAATTTATATTTTTTTGTAGAAGGAAGTTTAGAATGTACGTAATAATTTTGGTTTGATGACATGTAACGATTTTAGGGTGATTTTTTGAATATTATATAGGATATCCACTGAAAAAATGTGAGAGGTTGGAAAAAATCATGACTTGTCCATTTTGTCAATTTTAATCCCCAAGAGTTCCTCTGTAACCTATAAAAAAAAATTGAAAATAGTAAAATTATGACTTTTCCGAACCCTTCAGTCTTTCAGTGACCACTATGTACTTACAATTAGATTTGTCTATGAATATGAGTTTATAAAGAATTTTGAGTCAATTTATTTAGTATATACGTGTATGTTACAGTGAAAATCTGATATTAGTTATAGTATATTTTGTCTGAAGGTATTTAAATACAAATTGTCTTCTTAAGATATATTTCAACAGACGAAAATACAATTTAACTGGTGCTCGTTAGTTAAAGTGTATTTTCGACTTGACAGATGAATTTTTGACAGTTCATATTTTTTAAATAAATATTTTTATTAAACAATGTGTATATTTTACTTCTACATCTGATCATTGAAAAGATTTTAATGTTATAATATTTCAACAAAGCTTTCATCACAAAAACAACAGTTTTAAGTCCATATTAATGCACAAGTGACGTTTAATACCCCATGTTCGCCAGTGGCGTTGGCATCCCTGACTTGTTAGTCGGCGTTAAAATACACATTGTCTGAATCTGACCAGTTAAATCATATTTCCATTGTGTCAGATAAAATAACTACTTGGGCTAGATCAAATATATTTTAACTAGTCAAAATATATTTTGACCGATAAATACACTTTGACTGTAACGTACACACTCGATTTTTCCATCACGCAAACTCTTTACATCTCCCATTTTCCTCCAGCCCCACTCACCACTAATCATTCCGATGATCATCCCGCAAAACGATCCGCGCTCGAACTTTCGCGAACTTCGGCGAAAGCTCTCAGCGAGCTTCGAACACATCGCCGGCCTAATCCGGCACCTGTACATGTCGCGCGCGGCGGAAACCGCCATATTTTCCCGTTTTCCCGCCTACATAATTCAAAAGCGACGACGACCCGCCCTCCTCGCCCCTCGGAGGCCACTCGACGAGGGCACACCTGATGGCGGGCACGTTCACGTGCGTGATGAAAATGCGAGAGCGGACCGAGGACCGCACTGTCAGCAAATCGCATTAAAATACGACAAAACAACGTTAGCCCATCGGCGGAGTGGAAATTTTCACTTTGTACCTGCACGTTAGGACAGCTTTTCGCGAAGTGTCGGTTTGTTTCGCTTTAAACGGTGGAGGGGACGTTTTAGTTTATTTTATTTTTTTTGGCTGCCATTTAAATGGTTGGTGCTAATACAACGCACGGACGCTAACGTATCGCTCGAAAACCAACAGTTTGTCATTTAAAATAAGTATCGTAATC
>JAOXNN020000066.1:1746546-1772613 GCA_028571205.2 Hydropsyche betteni | reverse complement strand
ACCCGAAATGTGTACCCGATTTGAATATTGAATATTTAATTAATAAAATCAAAATAGTTCATTTGTTATTTGTCATTGGTCATCATCATCATAATCATCATTATTATTATTATTAGTAACGTTCATTCGGGTCGTTCATTTAAAAGTCGCGAGCGTCATCGAACAGATACACAGACAGACACACAGAAATCCGCTATTATATATAGGGGATATAGAATTTTTTTTACCATGATCAACTGGCAATTTATAGAATTTTGATCGTTATCCAATAATGGTTAAATTGAGTTTAGAGATGTCAGATTTACCATAATTTTCATTTATCGTTGATCCGATTTTTTTTTTTTTACTAAAACCGGAAATCCCTAATAATAACCAATTACATATACCCTCAATTATCTTCATCAAGGGGATACGTTTCAGAGACTAACCGTGTAAAAAATGAATGGTAACTATATGAAAATCGGGAATAGATTTCATCAGTACATTTGAATAAAAGTTCCAACCGAACATACTTTACAAAAAAAGTGTAACTTACCAAAAATTTTCCATGTAGAAACATAAAAAAAAATATTGTAAATTTTAATTCAATAACTTTGATTGTATACTGGTTTCCTCCAGTTCTTACTATTATGATATATAATATATATTTTTTTACATCGTGTTAAAGTGAATAAAATTATAAAAAAATGATTCTATTTTAACTGTGTTATTTCGAAACTGTGTAAAAAGAGTTTCGGGTATATGAACACAATTTTCATCAAATAAATTCAATTTAAAAACAAAGCTACATACTTCACATATACTTCCGAATAAATATTAAACAGATTCCCTCAACAGTGTATCATATCGTATAATATAATAGAATAAGTCAACACAGACATTCCGTTTTGATACGGTCAAGACGCATATGTCGCGCGTTCAGTTTACGGTTCGCTGAAAGCCAAATTCAATTTCAATTTTCATTCGATTACACGCGGCTTTCGTCCCCGCTCCCCGAAAAGCGCTGACATTTTGACATGAAAAAACACGATCGCATATAAATTTTCAGACAAAGTTTGCCCGCTGTCGGTCCGCATGCCCTCGCACGCTGCTATTTACGAAAACCCATATATATTATCGAATTAAACGCGTAATCCGATTTACAGCGTTTGCGTTGCGTTAATTGCGTTTGCTCATACTATAACGCTCAACAGTGCATTAAAAAAAAATCATTCCGAGGGGTCATCCCTTAGGGGCGTGAACCCGCACCAGGAAACGTTCGAGAATAATATTGGACTCCGTCTGGAAGGAGCGAAGGGAAAAATAAATGAAAACACGCCGCCGAGAGAGAAAATCGATAAAACATACGACAAGGAAATTGTTTCGCCTTCTTCGGAGCGGAAGTTAATTCTGCCCCTTTTAATCGACAGGTTGTATTATATGGAAATGCGTCCCGCACGTGTGCTTTTCCGAACACGTGTATCGGACAATAGTGTTTCTTATTTCTCGAGAAACGAGAATTCTCATTTCCTTCGAAAAAAAATTCTCGAGAATTTTTCTAATGCTTATGGAAATTAAGGTTGATTTAAAAATACACAGATGTCTTAAAAATTCGTTTTAAAGTAGTGCTTTAGAAAATTTAACGCTGAATTGCCCATTCGAATACGTTTTTTTAGTTATAAAATCATTTGCAACTGAAAAACTGCGTTTGTTTTCAGTATATGTGGGTTTTATCAAATACAATTCATCCTTAAGTTGTTGTAAATCATTTTTATTTTTGCCTGTTGATTTAAATGTACTAAACTCTTTAACTAGAGATCGGTTATTATCGAAATTATTTCCGCGATTAATTATCATCATCATCATCATTATCTTCGTTTTCGTCTTCTTTCTTTATATAAATAACCTTTAACATTGCTAAATGCAGTCCATGATTATAACAAAGTCAAAGACAACGTCTATTTATTGTTATCAAGCCGAGGCTTGTCAGAATAATACGTAAATTTTTGTATTTATGTTTAAAAAATTATTTTAGTTTTGATATTGTAAGAATTTCGTGTATAATAGAATATAAAATATACAAAATATTATATTAGAATACAGTAATCCCCCTCTATAACGTCAAGATAGGTTCGACGTTATAGGTGGGATTTAGGAAATCAATAAATTAAATATTTTCATTTTTTTTTAAATATATTTACGAGTCAATTGTTTTTTCAAATACATTTGAAATAAAAATAAAAAGTTTGAATTTAAATGCATTTGAAAAAAAATACGTTATAGGGGGGACGCCGCAAACGTTATAAGGGGGACGTTATAGGGGGGATTGCTGTGGTTTTATCATAACTTACTTTTTCGATAATTCTCGAAAAATGAGAAATCAAAAAATACGAAAACTCTCTAGAAGAAACACTAATCGAACAGATAAAGCGTAAACAGACGTTCGAATATGGCTGAAGCGAACTAATGGATTGGTTACGCTCACAGCCATGTTCGAACGTGCGTTCAGCGGTTCGACTGCACATTTTTAGTCGAACCGCTAAACATCACATGTTCGAACATGGCTGCGAGCGCAACAAATCCATTAGTTCACTTCAGCCATATTCGAACGTCTGTTAACACTTATAGATTCGCTGGAGTTTTCGCGAGTGATAATTTTCGCAGGGGCGTTGTCGTGATTTGTGCTAACGCCCCTATCGGACTGAATATTTCAGGAGAGGAAGCCTCCCTTCAGCGATTCCGATCCCGAGGATGTATCGGGGCGATTTTCAGCCCCAAATCGGCCGTTTGGGCTACCTGCTGAACGGGTGCGTTTCTCGTTACAGGTGTTACCGACTCGAAGGACGGGGACGAAGAGGACACCGCGGGGAGCGGAGATAATCATGGATCAAAAGATGCGGAAGGACAATTCAAAGATAAGGACGACGGGGAGGTCAAAGGGCAAAAGGAGAAACCCAAAGTGCCCATACCGCCGCATGGGCTCGGCCATGCGGCTGCCATTACGTAAATATCAATCAATTTTTATTGGATGCGATTTAACTGTGCGTTGGAAAATATGGATTGTGCCTTAAAACGAATTACTTGAGAATTAGAATAATATACGATGTGCATTAAAGAATCTTGTATTAAGTATCATTTTATTTGTAGGGTGCGATGAAATAAAAAATTTATTCTTTATAATGTAATGTCAGAATAAAGTCTTGCTCCACAGACTAAACAACTGTCAACGCTTCCGTTTGTTAAAATTATAATTTCATTTAATTTTGATTACGTTTAACAAATTAGTCCAATTTGATTATATTATGAAAGTTGTGAATAATGGTCGTGCGGTTGGTATTTCACCCTGTTCGTGTTTGCGGCAATGCCGATTTTTATTTATTTCTATTCATTCTAATACAGGTTTTATTCGTTTTAAGGTATAAATATTTTTTCTAATTCACACATAATTTTTTTCGTCACGCTAATTTTATTAAATACTCAGGTTAAATACACATGTAATATTTACATAATGCACGTTTAAGTTGACCCCATTTTTATTTACTTTCATAAATAAATGGTCTTTAATTATGATTTATGATTTTCAGAGAAATATCCGCGAGCCAACAAGATTTCTTCAAGATGTTGGATGAAAAAATCGAAAAAGTAAAAATCGCACATCATACATTACATAGTTCAAAATAATTGAAAGTAATAACCTGATTAAATACTTTCAGGGTCGCGATTACGATTCATCGAGCGAAACAGAAATACAGTTGGAGCAAGCTCGAGTTGCATCGTTGCTCATGCATTGGGAGTCAGCGTCACAGTCGTCATCGCAATGCAACCATTCATCCCCACCGACTCCGTCCCGTAGAAGACAAAACAGCCAGGAGAGACAGTCGAGCCTTCAGCACTACACGCCTGAACAGCCTCGCAGTCCAGACTTGAGGAAGTGTCTGAAGAATCAGTCGCTGCGGTCTCAGGCCCAGTCGACGTCTCCAGCCTCTCCCCCCTCGAGAAGATCTCACACACCTCAACTTTCTTACCAGTCCAGCCAAGAGTATATGGACAAGCAGTCCGATAGTCCGAAGCAGTCTTTCGATAGGTCGAGTCCTCCCACAAAGAGAAATCAAACTGCCGCTCCTAATTGGAAAACGAACCCCAAATCGGCAACTTATAATCCCAAATCTGGTCAAAAAATCGAATCTTACGACGATCAGAGATGTTATAGTCCTAGTTTACTATCGCAAAGAGAAATTCATCAATCTTACGGCGTGTCGTCGGACTATTTAGATAGTTCTAGAGACACATCTCAGATTACTTACAACCCCACATTCCAATCTCACAGTCCTGCTCATGGACCGAATAAAATGGGTAACACTCAAGCTTTCAATCCACAACCATATATAGCTCAAATAATAACATATCCCATGTCTCAGCAAGCCGTATCATTCCACAATGCCTCCAAATACATATCACAACCTTCCACATATCAACAACAACCTGGAACTTCAGGAGTGCAACGATATCCTGGCCGAGCTCAACTAGGTGCAAATCAAGCACAACCGAACATATACTATATAGCTCCTCCATCTATGGTACCTCAACCTATGCAGGATCAAATGCTATCTCAAAAACAACAAACAGCCCTCCACCTTCAGCAATATGTGGCTATGAAACAAGCTCAACAAGCTTTGGCTTATAGCCCAAGAATTCCAGGAGGACAAACACCCCAAGATTTTTCCCCATATAGCACATCGCCTAGTGATACAAGTGTCTACACTAGAAAAATGTATGATGATAATTACTCGTTGAATTTCATCAGGCAACAACAAGTGAATCAAAAAGCTCAACTACAGACACAATCGATGAGGCAAATCACTCCTAGTATCGTTCAATTGCAGCAAAATATTGGTCAAGGTATTAATATGCCTCAATACAATCAATTGGTTCAGAGAGCACAAAGTGTACAAAACATGCAAGTGTTTCAAAACCGGCCAGGGTGCACGGCATCGTTAGGTAGAAATCAATCACTTAGTCAGAAAGATTTAATGTCGGCTGAAAGATATGGGTTAACAAATACCACTTCGAATACAAGTTCTCCACAAAATAATGTTTCTATTCGTAATAATGTGTGCCAAAGCTTAAACATAATGACCCAAAAAACAGTCGGACAAATTGTACCGATGGGAAATCAAGATTTGGTTATTTATCAAAATGTGCTTGATAGTGATGGAAGAAAAAGAATAACAGACTCAAATACATCATTAAGCAATATTGAAAGTAACGGAAGCAACAAAAATGTCATAGTTCCTGATGGGAAACAAGGATTTTTCACAGTGTCAGGTGACGAACAGTGCCAAAGTGTCAATCAGCAAGTAGCTGATCAAAAACTCGTGCCGAAACAACATTTAGGATCAAATATTGTAGGGCGACAAATGTATTATAGTCAAGTAGTGACAGGAACTGAAAGTGGAATTTTGCCAAACACAAATGATGTAAGTGCAAAAAAATCATCTAGTGAAAACTCTTTACGAACTAGTCGACCAGCTAGTCAAAAAAACTCTATAGAAAACTCATCAGCTGGCGGCTATCTCTGATCATAAATTTCATTTATTTCGATGAATATTTATATAATAAATATTCATTTTTTACTTAATTTACCTAAATCAAATGAAGGACAACTGATAATTTAGTTCAAAAGTTTTGAGAATGCAAGAACAAAATAATTCAAGTGAAAATTGAAATGGGTTCTGATGAAGATTTTATGATTTAATTGAGTGAAATATACATATTGTTTTTCAAAATAACGATATTAATATTAATTAGTGATGTAAGAGTTAAATGAAAAACCAAATGTAAGAACTATGCCAAAGTTAATCTATTTATTTGCCAAACATATACTATGAAATATTAATGAAAATTTCTCATCGCTAAACTTTCAAGTTGAACGTAAGAACTATTAACGTTTATTTATCGGATTACCCTATCAAAATATTTCATGGAATTAGTTTTATGAATACTAGTGAAGATTGAACATTTAAATTTTCATATTGGTTTGAGTCTATGGTAATATTTCAAAATCCTTGACATAAATCCAGATATTGCAATACTTATTAATGGGATTCTTACGATTTTTTTAGGAAAAAGTTGCAACTTTTTAAGTAAAATTCATATCACAAAGGGTCCAAGTAGTTTTGAACTTATATTTTAATTTTTAATCATGTTCTGTTATTGTAAATTTTATTTTGTGTTGAATCTTTGCAGTATTCATTTAAATTTAATTTAATATAACACATGATAGACCATACGAGATTTTTATTGTTTTACTAGTTCATTTACTTGTGATTAAGCAATCGCACTCGTAACAGGGAACAATTATTTTAATTTTTTATAAATTTTTCTTTGATAACTGGATAAGTTCTGTATGAAGGCCTAAAAAATAATAACTACAATCTTCAACACCTATGTGATGAATTAATAAATATTTTTTTTATTAAAATGTATTATAGTCAATACTTTGAAATACGATATACTTACATAAGTAGGATTTGTTTACTTTTATACAAAAACCCATTGAAACTGCATTTATAACTTAAAAAATAATCTCACTATACAACTCTAAATATAATTTTGATTGGAGCTAAATACAAAAACGCTAAGTAAGAAAACTATTGTTTACCTGTAATTTTTCATAATTGAACTTACATTGCATCTTTTGTATTATAAATGTATATTGTATGTATAATATTAACTTGATGACTTCTAAAGTGCGTACACCAAAGTGTTTTTGTATAGTAGTAAAAAGTGATGTTGTAGAATAGTGAAATACATAATTCAAGCAAATATTTGTATATTTAGGAGTTGACTGTTTGATATTTATTATTGTTAGTTAGACATTGTATAGATTTAATATCTTGTTTTCATTATTAATGTCGATCTATCGATTTTTTATTATCTAGTTAGTTCAATACCTTGAAATCTTGTTCTATATTATCTTGTTAAGCATTTGCATACATAATCTTATTCTTTGAAAAATTCTAAAACATTTCAGTGTTGAAATCCCTCATTATTGGTTAACTAGACCGGTAGATCTTAGAAATGATTACATTCCATCCACAATCTCAATACGGTATGCTATTGAAACAACTTTATGAATCTTCCAAATTTCTCTTGATGCGCAAAATAACATACAATGGCAATGTAAAGAGTGCTTTTTAATGTTGTTAGTATAAATTTCCAATTATTTCCCATTTATTCCGTTTGAATCAAAATCATTTTATCTAGCTATTTATATATGTATTTTAAAACATGCTTACATTACTATAATGTATTATTGAACCTAAAAATGTAAAGCAGAACTATTTTGTAAATATGATTTTGTAGATTTTTTAATTAGTTGTTTTACATATGACTGATCTCCATAATCGTGTAAGAATTATTATAATTTATTTTTCAAAAAATCTCTATTTACAATGTATTTTGTGTGTTACACATAAAATTTTGATGTTATTTTAGTTTCATTGTCTAACGACGTTTTTTGAGAGATGTTCATCGATATTTATCTTTGTTCTTTATTTTTTCACCCAAAAAAATGAACTGGATTTTCTGTGATATTGTATTGACTTTCAACTAAATTTTATTTCTTAAAACAATTTTACTTTTATTATTTGAATGCATAAGGCATGAATGACATATAATATTTTACATACATTCTCTTAATCGATATTCATTTTTACTTTGTATACTTTCATCAAAATTCATATAGAATTTCTTCAATTCCGAAATATTTATTAAAACATACATTTTTTGCTAAAAATTTCATGTGTGTATCCAAAAAAATTTCATGTTAATTCAACTCCATACTTGCTCGCTTCATCATAACAAAGTAATTTACTTGTAAAAAATAGAAGTTGATTTATCCCTAGATATAAAATACAAGATATTCAAACGAGCTCGAATAAAATATAAATTTTTATGATGTAAAATCAGTAATCGTGCATGCCATGACTAATTGCCATTAATAGTGAAAGAAAAAACAACGTATGAATCTCTTAATTTATTTATTTGAATAGTATTTTGAATAGTATTTATCGAATCGAATACACGTTTCTATCTTTTGTATGTTTTGAGTTGTTTACCATGTACATAAATTAATTTTCATCAATATTCTCAATTTTAATATCCTTTAGCGATATATGCATCGTTTAAATTTTGGTCATGTATAAAAACTCAGTTAATTAATTGAAAAAAAAATTCAACAAAGTTTTATATTTATGAAAGTGAACCTTGATGTAACACGACAGTAAAATCATTTGGATCAATAAATTTCCTTGATTCAAGACAATTGTTTTTATTTTATTCTTGTTCTGTGGCTTTTATTTTCAAAAACCACATAAAATTCTCTTGTAAGATTGAATTAAATCAAAATGAATACTAATGTTGCTACATTCCATTTAGAGATAAATATCTTATTGATCAAAATACTATAGGCTTTTTCCATCCAAAACAATACTTGGAAATTTAGTTGGCAAACTTGTTCGTTTAATAACCGACCTGTTTTCAAATGTATTACTGCAATTATTATTCGCGAAATTTGTAGTTGCCGATCTATGTAATAAAATGTTGATCAATTTCAACATCGACACCGAAAATCTCGCCATATCGAAATCGTCATATCTGACAATTATTTTTTCAGGAAGTCGACGACTACCTTCAATGTTAATTCACGAAAAAACGTAACGAACGAGATCAAATATTTGAGACAAAAAATTGTGTGCCTATCGAATCCGAACGACCTGTCATTATGCACCTTGAATATTAATATTCAAAATTTTTTCACGTATTTCGAAAGCAATACCGAAGCATATAAATCCAAAAAAATCTATGGGTAAGTAATCTCACGAAGATAAAGGTCATCGACTTGTCATTGGATCTTTCATTTTTTGACCTATGATGACTTAAGTCGTATTCTTTTAGAATGCAATATGCACAAGAATATTACAATTGAATCATTAGATATTAATTTGATAAAATCTAACATTTATTAGGCCAATGGTTCATTGTGCTGTTCCAACAATATTTCATAATTACATCCAACATGCGACGAGTTTCGATGAAAGCCTTCGATAGGCGTGCTAACTGTATTTTGCACATGCATTTTCAATTTATACACATTTTTTAAAACAGAAAAGAAGTGAGCCTTGCTCAGTTGAACTTTATGAAGGCGTTCGACACTCGTTTTTTACGGCATGCTTAATCAGAATATATTTCAAATTCAATGCACATATATGTCTATAAACGTGAAGAATATTTCATATAAATTTTCTCGGAACATCGAACCGTTAATATAACACATTTTTATATATATATAAAAACTATACACGAAAAAAATATTAATATTCGATGAATCTTTTGAGGCGTCTTTTACACTTTCTTGTGCTTCTTGTCGAATTTGTTATTTCTTGAAACGTTTATAAATAACCAGAAATTGATTGCGATGAACTTTTCGAATGTGTAAGTTCAGAAAAAATGTGCAAAAATATCGTAATAGCGTAATAGCCTTGAAACGAAACCTGTTGATAGTTAATTCACAATCTTCGAGAGATTGCATTTTTATGGTTTGAAGAAAAGTAGAGTTTCGCAACCCTGCCGAAAATTGATGGTTAATTATTTTAAAATAGTTAATTTGAAATGAATTTTTTGTGCATTCCACATGTACTTATTCATGACGAAAAAGAAACATTTCCAAACGTCATTCAAAAACTGAGCAAACAGTTCCAGTTCGTATCGAACCTGATTTTAATTGCAATCTATGAGAGAAAGTGTCGTTTTTCACGGTTAAGCCGTTCTGCATCTATATTTCAAGCTTTTGTGCGTTGAATTTTTCATAATCACGACATTGAAACACATATCGGCAAAAACGCATATAAAAATTACAGGTTTCAATTCCCCAGATTGATTTATATGTATATAATATATAAAAAAGTGCCATTTCACCGCACGAAATGATTATGAATGACCAAAATACAATTTGCATATTAACATTTATTTTGCGTAATATGCTAAATTCCTTCTCACTTATAATAGAATCAGACGCTAAATGTCTTGTTACAACTTTTTATATAAAAATCTTTTTTTTTATCAAAAAATATTTATATAGATAAAACATTTCGTTTTACGTTTTTGTAAACTCACGTTCACTATGTAGCCCCACTTTTATCAACTAATCATACGATATTAATTTAAATAAAATTTCGTAATATCAATTTTCATATGAAATAAATGTATTATTATTATTATTTCGTATTAATATCAATCAACTAATTTAAAAAAAATCTTGAACATAATTTATCATAAAATGGCTACTATTTAAATGCTCATAATTTAAACACGACTTTGGTCAGAATTTTTATCCCATTTATCAGAATTTATTTGACATTGGTAAGAATTTTAATCATGTTTTGGTCAGACTTTTAATCAAAAAGGTCAGAATAAATATTGAATGGTCAGAATTTCAACTGGTTTTTTCAGAATTTATATTAAATGGTCAGAATAATATTAAGAGCCCTAGCCTAACCTAGTTCCATTATTAAATTCTGATCATTTGTTATAATATTTTATTCTGACAATTTATCATTTTATTCTGACCGTTTTAAATTAAAATTCTGGCCATTTAATTTTTTGTCGTTTAATATTAATACTAGTAAATAGAACCGATGTTAATAACATCGATTGTGGTTTTCTTAAAAAACGGGAAACGATTAAATGTGAAAACCCAATTGTGTGAATCCGAAATGTGTATCCGATTTGAATATTTCATATTTAATTAATATAATAAAAATAATTCATTTGTTATTTGTTTGTGACATATAGGCAAAGCCAGAGGCAGAGGTAACCCGATGCCCGTACTCGATTCGAATATTTAATTAATAAAACCAGTAAATTTATCATGTCACAATTACGACATATAGGCAAAGCCAAAGGCAGTAAGTAATAAGCATCATATAGACGTTAACTGTATACGCATATAAAGACCATATTCGCGAAAAAGTCGCGAGCGTCATCGAACAAACACACAGACGAACGAACATACAAAAATCCGCTAATATATATAAGGGATTTTTTCTTAATATTAAAATATAGAAGTTTACAAAAAAACCGATTGGTGATAAACCATCAAAACTTAGAGCATCGGAAAAAAATCACACTTTGAGAGCCACTATCAGCCAGAGAGAGAAAGACGTCCCGCCGAGCGAGAAAACGTCGAAACGACGTGCTTGTAAAAGCCCGCGAGCGTCATCGAACAGACACACAGACGAACGAACACACAAATCCGCTAATATATATAAGGGATTTTTTCTTAATATTAAAATATAGAAGTTTACAAAAAAGTCGATTGGCGATAAACCACCAAATCTCAGAGCATCGGAAAAAATCACACTTTGAGAACCACTATCAGCCAGAGAGAGAAAGACGCCCCGCCGAGCGAGAAAACGTCGAAGCGACGTGCTTGTAAAAGCACCGCGTTCGACTCAAACGCGACCAGTCTAACTCGGACTCGAACGGGGCTTTAAACTGCCCGAATCGAGCCCAAATCCTTCGAAGCCTTCGCACCAACCCTTCAGCGACAATCTAGTCATCGGCCATGAAGTGCTTCGTCGTAGCCCTCGTAGCCCTCGCGGCGTGCGCCAGTGAGTATTTCAGCGGCTTTTCCTCTTTCAGCATTTTCACGCGGAACGTTGTCGAGATTTCGTCACTGGATGGCATATTGAATGTCGTTTCGCAACGCGAAAGTGCCGAGTTGAAATGTCAAACGGCGTCGCATTACTAACGGGGCGAGTTGCATCACGAGAATGTGCATTCATCATCTGATACGAAGAAGTAATGATGGCCGTGGTGCAATTTCGTATCGCGTTGCAGATCGATATGATTTTCTCAATAGAAACTTAATTGGACAACTCGCAATTCGACCCGATCCAATTATAGATTTTCTTCGATTAATTTCTTAATAAAACTCGCGAAATTGATTATCAATTAAAAATCGTTAAATATTTCATATTTGATACATTTTAAATTAGGTTAATGATATCAATGATGGACCACACACCATCTCTCAAAAAACATTAGCAATTAAGGTTTTAATACACGATAATTTATCGAAAATGTGATAGATAAGCAAATTGTCTATTACACCCTTTTTGAAAGATTATTATTTTCCAAAAAAATTTAAAAAAAATTTTATACGATCAACATGATCTACCATTATCATCATTTTTCAAATTCAAAACCCAAATATACCCTTAACATTGATTATAAACTATTATATTATTTAACGAAGCGTGCTTATATCATAATCGATTGAACCAATTTTGAATCGCGATTAAATAACCACGCCCAATAAACCATTGTATTATCCAATATCGTTACGAGATGTCTCATAACGGCCGGAAGAAGTGGTCAATCCACAATGTCAGCAATTCGGTTCGGCAATTCGTCATATTTATATTTATATTTACATACACGTAATTGTCGCCGAGAAAAAGCCGTTACGAAACCGGCGCGATTTCGGCGTGAAAAAGCGCGAAACAAATGTCGCAAATGTCGGGCGAAAGTCGAAAATTTCATCGTTCGTCTCTTAGAGTTCGGTAGCTGTTTTTTTTTTACGTAATACAAATGTTATAATGTGCGGTCGAGATGAAAAAAGTCCACCATTAATTTATTCCGCGGCGAGAGTTGTCCGTAAAACCATTGCTAACCATTGCGTGAGTGAACGAGGTTGTTGACATACGGTGAAATTTTTTTTCAATATCGCATAATACTCGGCGATATTTGCCTGTCAATTTTATGTGTAAATATGATGGATTTTAATGTTTTTGAAACTTTTTTTTTTTAAAAAAATCATGCGAAATTAGGTTCATTATTTACTATTCAACTTTTTTCATATAAGATAAATATTATTGATCATATAATATAGTTATTAATAAACTAAAAAATCAAAGAGGAAAATCTCACAAATAACATTGAATCCTTTTTATTTTCATTAACGAACATCAATTATATAAATCCCCAATAAATAACGTATAAAATTTACATATTTTTCCAATTCAGCAAAAATCTTATTACAAAAATTACAAAACAACCTCAATTTTCGCATAACAAAACCAGTACCGATACGCAACTATATCACATAGCAACTTTCATTACAACACGAATTATCATATCGATTTCAGACGCACAAAGCTTCAAATGCCCAGCAAAAGACGGCCAATACGAAGACTCGCGACAATGCGACAAGTTCTACGAATGCAAAGACGGCGTAGCAAAGGAAAAGCTCTGCCCTGACGGCCTCGTCTTCGACCAATTGATCAGGAAGATCAACAAATGCGACCAGCCCTTCAACGTAGACTGCGGAGACAGGACAGAATTGCGTAAGTACCAAAAGCAACAGTAAAACCGTAACCAGAAGTCGGCCGCACGTGCTGGTCTAACAGTTAGCCATTGTTCCGCTAATGGACAGTTATTCGGAGAGTTCAATGCTGCGTGTTGAACCGATGGTCTTTATCGATGATCGAGATCGTATTTATTTAGAGAAAACTCGCCCAGATCTAGACGCCAGACGGGCTTTCTAATTTTTATTGTTTTCTCGGTTTTCTCTTATATGCAAATTGAATGTGCACGAAATTTCGATGTTCTTTGGATTCGAGTGCATCCGAGTGCTCTTTTGGCTCGAAAGTCGTATTTTCTTAAATAACGGCTCGAATGTGAAATTTTCACTGTTTCTCTGATTGACATATTACTTGGAAGGCCTTGGAATATTAATTGATGACATTGCTCGTTTTTAGAATGCCAAATAACCAGTTTGAATCTGTTGCCAACTGAACGTATACGTGAAAACGTTTTGTAATTTTTTCCGTAATTTCTTACAAATCCTATACCTTAAACTGGTATGGTAAAATTAAATTTCTTCAATATTCATGAGCGTGTTAACTACGACCTTTACTTTGATCAAATGTTATCACACATTCAGTTGTACGTAACGGTTTTTCTTCACAATTTCACCTTGAATTTTAAATTTGAAAAGTAGACTTGCAGCGATTTCCTGCTTCTTCGAGAAATCAATGTCAAGTTTTTCAATGCATTCGCGTCAGAAATAAATTTCTAAACTAGCTTCTAACTCGTTCGAAATGCCATTTCAGAGGAACCTCAATCCAACAAACGCTGTCCAAGAAGAAACGGATTCTTCGCCCATCCTGATGCCGCAGTCTGCAATATCTTCTACAACTGCATCGAAGGAGAGGCTGTAGAAATCGTTTGCACTGCTGGTCTTCACTTCGATGAATATTCAGGAACCTGCGTATGGCCCGATTCCGCTGGAAGAACTGGTTGCAATGCCAAAGACAGTAAATAAATTCTTCGTCTCAGAAACACATATCTTTATCGTTTCAAAAAATATTAAATGTTCGAATTGTTTTAGACAAATTGAAGGACGGCTTCGAATGCCCCAAGGACGTATTGACTGATGCTCAAGGACAACCCGTCACTCATCCCATGTTCCCTCATCCTTCTGATTGCCAAAGGTTCTACGTTTGCTTGAACGGGGTTGAACCTAGAGATCTCGGATGCCAAGTCGGTGAAGTATACAATGAACAAACTCAAAGGTGTGACTCACCCGAAAATGTTCCTGGATGGTAAATATTCTTCAGTTTTATCCTATGATAACTTTGTTGCATTTTTCAATGGGAAATTAATCGAGAATGTTTGAATTTTTCAGCGAGGATTGGTACAAAGATTCCGAAGATGCTCCAGCAGCAGCCAAAAGTGCACCCGGAAAACGCACTTGAACGCTTTAAATTTCCTATAATTTTATAGTTTATATTAATTGTATTATTTGTATGTATGACAAACTATCAGTAAATATATTGTTTTTTACGTTACTATAAACTTATTGTTTTATTCGATGAAAAAGTCTTTCAATAAAAAAAGCCTCAATAAATTTATTTTTATAAAATATTGGACGTATAATATATTATTTTTTAATTCTATGATGTTTTTTTAATAAAAAAAAAATTACGCTTGATACCATAAAATAATTGATAAATCAAAAAAAAGATCCTTTGTAAATTTCTAAGAATCGTTTATAATGTTATTCATATTATTATTTCATAATATTATTCAAGAGAATTCATAAAAAAAATACATTGGCTTCATCACAAAACTACATAACATATATTTTAATATGCAATAACAATACTGTCGGATGAGGAAAATACCACCAATAACCTTCATTATAATCTATACCGAAAAAAATACAAAAGCTTTCACATTGCAAGGTGGATCACCATCGTAGTTGGACAAATTTCAACCTTGCTTACGAAACACGAAAAAAAAGTAACAAAGTTTCTTAAAACAGCATCAAGAATGACGCCGTTTGCATTCAATGCCATTAATGATCACGTTGCAAGAGAGATTGCAAGCACAATCAAAAGTACCAGGAAGCAAATTCGACATTTAACATTCGACCCACTCGAGTAAAAGGTAACTATCAGCATTATGAAAAATGATAGTTTATTTCAACACCAGCGCTATGAAATTCAAAACCAGATTATTAATTGATCCACAAGAATAATCAAAAGCCGACAACAACAAGAAGTTATACAACGTTCAAAAAATCAATCAATTTTTTACCCCATAAAACGCCACCGAACTGCAACACGACGGAAGTACAACATTGCGGTTTCCTAAACTTTTTCGGCACATTTCCTCTTATTGTCTATGCCAAGAACATTCATTCATACGGCACGTTCTTCGAAAGTCATTCCGATTGAATTGCATAACAGTTATCGAACCGTCGGAGGAAAAGTTTCTCCGATTCGAAGGTTTAGAGTTGACCCGACAATTGACTGATTTTGATCGATCGTTTTCGAGGAAAAGTGGTGAGTTTGATGTGTCCTTTGAGGTCGATGTCGACGTGTAGATCATATACGGTTGAGGTTGCAGAATTGGTGTTCCACGGTTAACGAGAGTCGGTGAAAGGTATACGAGGCCAGCGGGTGAACAGCTAGTTCGAGATGTTGTTTCGATGACAGGGTGATTCGGATGTAGCACTTGAAAAAAAAAGCTATAGAGAAGATTCGGTAAAAATTGTATTTAGAAAGTGTTTTTTTTTTAATTATGATCGTCGTTATATATAATCTATTTAACATACGATGCAAAATAAAGTTTTTTTAAGTATGCGTATTTTTTTTATGTAATGAGGCAAAAGAAATTGTTGAAAAGTTTAAATATTGAAAATTATCTCTTTTTTATGATTCAAGCCAAAACTTCACGATCAAACCCATTTAAAGGCTAAATTGATTCAAACCGATACATTTGATAATGAGCAATCAACGAATATATTTGATAAATTTTAATCGATAAAATCTGTCATTACTAATACTTAATAAATTTTGTTCAACCAAACTTGTATAAAATAAAAATATCAACAAATATCTTTCAATTTTATTTTCCGCAATTTCCTAAGCATATTTAACTAGAACAAATTTTATACGATAGAAAAGCGGATATTTTATCATATTTTCCCTTCAATTAAAGTGCAAAATGGTCATTACATATGTTAAAATATTCATTACAAAAACGATCATATTGAAAACATTCTTCATCCTTTTCATCAAGTCACTTAATAACATAGAATTTTCTGTTACACTAAACACACTTTCTAAACCATGATTATCCCATTCCGCTTCATTGACGAGATCTTCAAATGAAGCGAAACACGGAAAACCCTCAGACTTTTTGAACGATCTTCAAAATATTCACAGCAAAAACGCCGAACACTTCACACTAGTATTTCTTCTCGAGAATTTTTCTATTTTTTAATTTTTCGTTTCTCGAGAAATTTCATGATTTCTCGAGAATTCTTGAAAAAACAAGTAATGATAAAACTATTCTAATGTTTTGTATTTTATTATAAATGGATGTTGTCCAGCCGAAATTTTTTTAGAGAGCTTATCACCGCAAAATTGAATTCAATATTTCATTTGAAAATGATATTGTGGCTGTTATAAGTGACGGTGCTGCTGTTATTCAAAAATTTGAAAGATTGTCATCAGCATATCAACAACTTTGTTATAATCATGGACTACAGTAGCATAGCAGTAGCATGGTTTAGCAGTATTAAAGGTTATTTATATAAAGAAGGACGACGAAAATGAAGATACTGATGATGATGATGATAATTAAACACGGAAATAATTTCGATATTAACCGATCTCTAGTTAAAGAGTTTAGTATATTCAAACCAAAAGGCAAAAATAAAAATGATTTACAACAAGTTAAAGATGAATTTTCTTTGATAAAACCCACATATACTGAAAACAAACGCAGTTTTTCGGTTTCAAATGATTTTATAACTAAAAAACGTACTCGAATGGGCAACTCAGCGTTAAATGCATTATGTTTTGTAAAGCACTACTTTAAAACGAATTTTTAAGACATCAATGTATTTTTAAATCAACCTTAATTTCCGTAAGTATTAGAGAAGTTCTCGAGAATTTTTTTTTTTTGAAAAAAGTGAGAATTCTCGTTTCTCGGGAAATAAGAAACACTATTTCCGATACATGCCTTCGGAAAAGCACACGTGCGGGACGCATTTCCATATAATAAAACCTGTCGATTAAAAGGGGCAGAATTAACTTCCGCTCCGAAGAAGGCGAAACAATTTCCTTGTCGCATGTTTTATTTAAGAAATTTTCGAGAATTTTTTCGAAGAAATTCTCGAGAATTTTTTCTAAAGAAATACTCGAGAATTTTTTCTAAAGAAATTCTCGAGAATTTTTTCTAAAGAAATTCTCGAGAATTATTCCTAAAGAAATTCTCAAGAATTTCTTTCGAAGAAAATGCGAACTCTCGTCTCTCGACAAACGAAAAACGTCGAGAAATCAAGAAACACTACTTCGCACCCACCCTGTGCCCCATGTCTCTGGTGAGAGCCGGCCCCGGACAATGCAGATTCCGGTAGAAATTCACATGGCGGCCGGGGCCTCAGTCTGCTCTAATCAAACGGCCATAGAGCAGCCATAAGCGGGCCTCGGGAGCCTCTCGACGCCATTTGCATACGACCTGATAAAGGCCAGCCCCGGCCGGCGAGAGGACAGTATCGCCCGCACGACCTGCCCAAAATGAAGTCTCTCCTGGTGGTGCTCGTCTGCTGCTGCTCGTCCCTCCTGGGTTAGTTCCGTGCCTGCTCTGGCCGCTGCTGTTGATGTTGTTGCTGTGTGTGTGCATGGGTGTTGTTTATTGCGGTGTTTCTCAAACGTCGCGTGTCCGATGTGTGGTTCATGTATGGCTTCGGGTGGAAGCTTTTGTAGGGTTGTTGTCGAAATGTGTTCTGTTTGAACGTTGTTTTTCGATTGATTGTATATTTTTGTTTTTTATGGATCGATGGTCATTTTTTGATCGTGTTTTTTTAAAAATATATATATTTTCTTTTGAACTTTTCTAATATTTGAGGGTTTTGGAATGAAATAAGGCTAAGCGACATTTGTCACTTTCAGAGATATTAAGACAAACAGTTTACATGAATTTAGATGCAAATATAATTAGAAGCAACCCGATATAGTAATATTATCTTTCGAGAGAATGTTGAATTATTTATTAATTTTCGTAGTAACAGTACTAATGTTTATAATAAATAAAAGAAACTCAATATTGTAATTTTGGCGCTTAGCCTTATTTTCTGCCGAGCCCCTCATTTGATTTATCGATTTGAATTCTCATGATTTTTGTTTTATATAAATATTCAAATCGGTGATATCGCATGAACTTTATCTTTAAAATAAGTCATCATTGTATTTTTAATAAAGATCATATTAAAATGTTACATTTACATATTTGGTAATGTCACTAGTAACATTTGATAGTGTTATAATCAAGTTTGGAAAAAAAAACCAGTAAAATTTATTACCACCTGACATTTCGAAACAGCACCCTCCTTTTCGGCGGAAACTCGTGCGAAAACACGAATATTAATTCCATTCACATTTTTTTTTCTTAATCGAATAAGATTCATTAAGAAGAAAACTATACCGAAAACCAGCTCGATACACAACTCTTACCAACCGGAAGCAATCTGATGAAATTATAATTTAAAACTCTCTTATGAATTGGGCCAAAATAATTATAGAGCTACTTTTACGAAATACATAAACGATCGCCTTTTTTTAACAACCTCATTGAAAACTTTAGACCGGCATGTCAATACGTAAGAATTAAAAGTCACGACTCGCCGTGCATTATGCCCGTATGACATATCACGACTTTTTCGCAACACCCATTAATAAAAATGTATCCGAAAAACTATACAAGCACGCTCGCTATTGTTTCGAAACCTTCAAACAACCTTTCAACAGTTTCAGGCCAGGAAGAGGAGTTCCAATGCCCAGAAAGATCAGGCTATTTCCCCGATCCTTATCAATGTGATTTGTACTATTCGTGTTCACAAGGTAAACCTTATTTGGTTTGAATTGTTGTTTGTATACGTGATAGTTTCATAATGCTTTTCAGTCTTGCGTTACAGGAAAGGCTGAATCCAAGTTGTGTCCCGATGGACTGGTTTTCTCAGACAAGAGCCCGACCCACGAACATTGTGACATTCCCACGAACGTGGAATGCGGAGACAGAACTGAATTGCGTAAGTGTAAAGGCGTATAAGTTTACAATGGTATTGTGAAATTTGTGCATTATTTCACTATTGGGTTTCGCATTTCAGAGGAGCCCAAACCATCCAAAGGATGCCCGAGGGCTAACGGATTCTTCAGACACAGCGATGTAGAGGTAAATACATCGAATGAAGATAGTATTTTTTTATGTAGACGTTATAAAGTTATCTCGTTTTACAGATCTGCGATAAATTCTTCAATTGTGTCGATGGAGTGGCTATGGAAATGCCTTGTCCTCCTGGATTGATATACGACGACACTACGTGCGCTTGGCCAGCTGAAAGCAAGCGTAAATGTGAAAACTCCAAAAAAGGTTAAATGTTTATTCATCGCGTGTAAAAGTGAAACTTTCTTTTTATTTTTTCGGTGTAATGACATGTAAAAATACTTCTTAAAATTCTGCATAGTCGCTTTTATGATCGAATAAGAATTGTCGATTTATGCGTGAATTTTTTTATACAAAAAAAATGCTAATGCCTATTGAATCTTTGCCTCGTGACGAATCAAGTTTTTTAAACTATGAAATAAATTTTATATTGCAGAATTATTGGCTGATGGATTTTCTTGTCCCGATGGAGAAACTGTTGGACCCAACGGACGTGCTCTTCCTCATCCTACTTTTGCTCATCCTGAAGATTGTCGTCTTTTCTACATTTGCCGTAATGGTGTTGTTCCTCAACACGGTAGCTGTCCTGAAGGAGAAGTTTATAATGAAGATACTTTCAAATGTGATGAACCAGCTGCTGTTCCTGGATGGTAATTATATCAATTTTTCATCGATCATATATCGCACTTTTATATGTATTCGTCAGATGTCATCCTTTAATGTACGTTACACTAATTTATTTCTTTACTTTCAGTGAAAACTACTATGAAGGAAAAGAGACTAAAAAATCCAAGAAAAATTAAATAATATACAAGAAAAAAAAACTATGAATATTTATTAAATTAGCAATAAATTAAGCGAGCGATATCTTGATATATTTATTTTAAAAATATCCTATGAAGATTTTATTCATTTATTATGAATCCTCTCTTACTTTAGTGTTTGCTTTTAAATTTAATTTTAGGAAATCGAACAAACGATTTTTGCATTTGCATAATATTAGACAAATATAATTTTGTCGAAATTACAAATTATCAATAGCGTTATAAATATGACATATGTAATTGAATTTGTATAAATATACCCATAAGATTATATAATGTAGAAAAATAAAAAATTATTTTACATAAATGTTAATTTATTAAATATAATTTTATCCTCACATATTTTATAGAAAAATATTATTGATCGCAACATCTAAAATGGTTAACTTTTTTTTTGGTATTGAATTTAAAAAATTATCGAAATATTACAAACTATAAAGTTTTCTTTAACCAACAATTTCGAATAGAAATCAACATGTAATATGTTTGCGAAGGCGTCTGTGATTATTGCATCAAAAAATGTCGGTTACACTCCATTAACGAAGAGGTTCGTGTTTCATTCGCTCGTTCAAGTCTATTTTAACATATATTTTGTAAACAGTTTTAACCAATGGAATTTATAAATTTTCTTTAAAAAATGCAGAAAATGAACCCACTGAAAGATTCATTTTTGCATGCAATATCATGAACGTCTCGCCTAATTTACAAAACCTTCTAATACGAAGCAGTTGAAAGTAATTTATTTGTTTGATCATGAAAATTGTACAATAAATACAACTTATTCATCTTTTTTAACCCTTTTAGACCTGACTTTTTTCTCTGGATGAAAACATTTTATTTTATTGAATTCTGTTTAGTGAGTGAACAAGGATGAGAAATATTTTTCAGATCATTTTTTCAGAAAATATTTCATAGCTTCAACATCAAATTACAGTCTGAAAATTCACAACTTACAGTAAATATTGAGTTCAATCAATAAAAGGAATATTTTTGAGTAAGAATATAGCACAACAATGTGATGTATTTAATTTTTTCTTAACAAAACAATGAAAAGTAAATATGACAGATCTGCCTGTCAGTGTGACAGTTGCGACTTTTCGGACAAATTTCCTTCTAACAAAAATTACGTACACAATACGGAAACACTGACAGCAGCAAAAGAATAAATAATGTATACACTACGATATGCAAAAGGTTGCAGTGATGATAAAACGAAAAATCGCCTTCAAAACTATCATTCAAGTTATTATACATTGTAATGTAGGGGAGAGTTGGATAATACCGCGCGTCTGATAACTCCGCGTATCAACGTATTGCAAAAACTAAACGCTTCTAGTTGTATCTAGTGCTTAAAAATCATAGCCCGAAACGCCTAAACCCTTCCCCACCCACGACCAGTTTGCTCCGAGCAACGACGGAATAACACGCCGTTGTGCAAGTTTTTACTGGCTTTTCTTAAAATTTGGCGGGTATTTTTGACAAGATGTAATTTATTCTGAATTTATATTATAACACATTGTTTCCTTCTATTCTAATACTTACATATTGTAGAATTAATGCCCAAATGGATTTGAATATACGATTAATTTTACTGTATTATTTTGAGTTTATAAAATTAAATGATCGAGTTTGATAATATCGCATACAGGGCGCGATATTATCAAACGGGGTGGGTATTATCATAATAAGGCTGATTGTAGGTACAGCTGACACTGACTAGTTTTAACTTCATTCAAAGATTTGCTAATTTTAATACCTCGTCATTAATAAAATAATGAATGTAGAAGTATATAACTTTTGTTGACTTAACAAATCTAAGTTTTTGTTATTATTTCGTTATAATTTTTATGGTTGATTTGTCTTGTTATAAAATAAAATCTCAAGCAATAGAAGGAATCTATACTCTTTATATGGATTTGGTTGAACTAAAAATTGTTTCTTTTTTTAATTTATTCTAAGATTACTCATAGAAATTCACGATATTATTAAGGGCACGGTATTATCAAACCAGTCTGATAATATCGCGTTTTCCCATTTTTTTAAAATATTGAAATAACTACTTTCGGTTTAATTTTTCAAATATTTTTCCATGCTGTATGTGTAGCTAAATAAATTCTCTACTACTTAACTGCATTCTTTGATCTATACATCAAACCCTGTCTGAATTATAGGCCCATATTTTTAAGGCACGGTAATATCTAACTCTCCCCTATCCTGTTTTCGTTTCAATTTAAATTAATTATTTTCAATTAAAATTAAGAATAAATAAATATTACAATTCAGACTATAATTTTATCATTTATATAAGAAAAATAAATAAATTTGTTCAAATTTAATTTTTTATTTTATTTATATATTTCAGATCTGTAAATAAAAATAATCAAAGTCATATTGAAATAGCAATATTTGAATATAAAATAATTTTCATATACTGAAACTAAACCGCGACCTGAAAAAGCGCTAGACACGAACGAACAAAGGGACACAAGGGCGGCGCGCGGATCCCGAACCGTCATTTCGTAAATTTTAAATTAACATATACATTATATATACAGACGTAAATATTTTGCGTATACACCCAGACGTCTTTACTCACACATGCGAATTTTATTCCAGTGTAGGGTTACATTTCTAAAGCATATAACCCGGTGGCCAAAAGACACGAATACACGTTTCCCGTGTACGTACGCGTCGGCGTGTCATCTTCATAGCGCAAACATTGTGTCGGACCTACACTACAAATGTCAAAGTGTTAAGGCGGCGTTTTCGTTTTAAATAATTTTGGGATTTTTAAATAAATCGAATTATTTGATTTTTGATAAAGTTTTGTATTATAAGTATGAAAATTATGTGTTTGAAGATATTTTTTTAGTAATGTAGAAAAATAAATTTGAGTTTAGAAGAATCTTTTATTGTGGTTTGTATAATATAATTCAAAGGGATAACTCACTGATGGATACTGTTTTGATTCAGAATTTTATTTTTTTGAAAATAAAGTTTGATTTGAATGAAAATAGTATATATATATAAAATTGTTAAATAGTGCTATAATTAAATATATATTTATTGATTTTATAAATGCTCTAATTATATTCAGTATCAACTAAAAAAAAAATCGAAATAGTAAAATTGATTTATGCATTTTGATAACTGGCAAATTTCTTTTAAAATTTATACGAGATTCCAGTCAATACTTTAGATTTGTAAAATACTCCAATTTCCACTAATTTTTTTAGCAAAGCAATAGGTGATATAATGATGTAAATGTATGAATACACATCTTCAATCTGAGATGGTTCAAAAATAACGATTCTCCTAATAAGAGTAAAATTGATCACTATGTAATAGGCAAAAGTGGCAAAGAAAATTTTCAAAAAAATTTCACGGTATATCTGAAAAATCTTACCCTTCAATAGATATTATGTGTTTTTTTATGCAAATTACTTGAACGATCATTATTTTAACTCTAAATTGATATAATATCATAAAGATAATTTCCAACTAATAAAATAAAAATAAAAAAAAATTCAAAACCACGACTAAAATCAATGCACAATCCTGCCGAAAAGGTGCAAAACGGTGCAAAAGCGCTAAAATTGCAAAGCTGGTACGCGCACACGTGCCCGCCGGGGGCACACGCACACTTCGGCGGCTGGCCGATCAATATTGCTGGCGTCCAGGGCGCAGCCCCACCCCCCCCGGAGCGCCCGGGGGCCCCCGGGTGGCCCCTGTCTCCGCGTTTCTCGGATTGCCGAAATGCGCGTCGGGGCCCCCGACAGAATCCCACCCGAGGACGAGCCACAGACGAGGGGGAGAGGGGCAGGGGGCGGAGCGCCATCGCTGGCGCTGCGCCCCCATAATGTCCGGGGGTGCCTAATTAGCGCTCTGCGCGAAAACGCATCTTGCTTTATGTTTTTTGTGTGTTTCCGCGCGCTCGCAGTATAGGCTGTAATTTAATATGCGTTTTAATGTAGGGTAAACATGGTTAATTGTATTTCAGGCGGTGGCTAAATATGGAGGATGTATTGGGAACGCAAATTGATACTGTGTCAGTTTGATGTCTGCCGTGTGCGGTTTTCATAGCGAATTCTGCGCGTGGGACATTAATGGTTTTCGAATAATTAGTTTATGTATGCTATATATAGGATAAAATTCGTATATAATCTAGTTGTTTTTTTGTAAGATTGCTCAAGTTTAGTGTGGTAAGCAATATGATCAGTGGGTGGATGAAAATATTCGATATTTGAATATCTTGAGTTACCTTTCGCTTATTACTAGAAATGCGGAAAAAAACTCGAAAATTTTGGAGTATTGGAAAGAATTTTGAAGTAGACATTACACAGGATTCATATAACGGCGATGATGACGATAAATTATATATCGCTTTTAAATTTTTCATCAAATTTCCTACCAAAGAAAAATCTAGCCCTTATATTATATCATATTTTATATTTTACCTTTAAAATGGTTTTTGAGACAAAATGAAAAACATTCCATATTTTTTACATAACTAAATAAATATAGTATACGCTTACGTTTTGGAATTACATTAACATCCAACCATTTCCATTAAAAAAATCGTACATGAAAATGTATAAATTTTTCATCAAATAAATTCATTTTCCCATACGAGAATAATCCATTAATATTTCAAAAAAATTAAAAGAACCAAAATTATAAAATGGCTCACGAAAAGTGGAACGAAATGGAATATAATTAAAGTTTCGGATGAATTGAAAAACGTAGTTAATTTGAGTGATTAAAATTCTGTGACGGTGCCGTGATATTTCGTACGTGATCTGCGCTGATATCAATTTGAATGGCGAAATTTAAATGTATCAAGCTTTTTCCCATTTAATCAAAGCCTCTAATTGAAAATGTCGCATAAAACAAAATGACAAAAATAAAACATGAATTTCGTGCCGTATTCCAATTACACAAATGAGACAATCAAATTAAGCAGAAATAATCATAAATCGGATGTCCTAATAATTTAATGAATATGAGTCGTTATTGTTTGATGAAATATAACACATGAAACGACTGTATTATAATTATTATTTTAAATTTATAGGGTTGTGTATGTAGTTTGTAAAATAATAAATTATGATTTATGCTTGAAAATATAATGGAACTTTTTGTAGAGATGAAATAAATTTGATACAAAAAATATCACACTTAAGCTTTTTGAAGGGAAATTTAAACTTTATATTTTTTAGGTTTCTTAATCTTTTATTTTTATCAAACTTCTCATAAATATTCTATATAATATATAGTATAACACTTTCTTTTTTATCATGTTTAAATATAATGCGTATATGTTTCGCATCGTTTATGAAATTGTTTATTCCACGCATGACGCAAAAGTTTTGCGTCGTATATATCAGTGCTCCGCAACCTTTTTTCACTCACGGCACACCAAAGGTTTTCTTAGAATTCTGCGGCACACCAAAATCTAAAT
>JAOXNN020000066.1:1710455-1736857 GCA_028571205.2 Hydropsyche betteni | reverse complement strand
ATTTAAAGTCAGAGCACTATAAATTTCTGTGCTCAGGATAAAAACCCGTTGCTCCACCTGCTCTGTGCTCCTGCTCCTGCTTTCAAGCAAAAATATCAATAAGTTTTACTGTTCGCTCGTTGTTGTTGGAACAACAACAAATCAAATCTTAATATGGTGATTGAAATTTTCAGGTCAAAGCGCAAAAAGAAAACGCCCATCTCTCTGTAAAGAAAAAGATGGTATTGAGGTATTAATAATTATTCGTTATTTTAAATTTGTGTTTTTCTATTTGGTATTTGAATCCACTTATGGTTAGTAGGAAGACCATTACAGGTAAATGAAAAAATAGTAGTTCGGTAATTTCTCGTTAAATTTTTAATTTTTACCGGTATATAAAAAATTGTGTTTCGAATATTTTTAAAAATTTTGTTTTTTTGGGAAATATTTTTGAAGAAGTTGTGTAAGTTAACGGTTTTTTTTTGTTTTTGTTAATTTTCCGGTTTTTTTGTTAATTCATTTATTTAATCGAACAATAATTACTATTCAGAGACATCCACATCCTACACGATGCGACAAATTTATCCTCTGCAATGATGGTAAATCAACAGTTGAAACCTGCAAAAATGGTCTTCTTTACGATGGTAAAGGTAATGTCCATAATTACTGCACCCACAACTGGGCCGTAAATTGTGGAACCAGGAAATCTGATGGTAAGATTTTTCATTTATATTTTTATATTTGAGTCGAAAGAATTTGTTGATTTTAACTACAATAGAACCTCGATTATCTGAACAAGACGGTCCGGATAGAAAAAAATCCGGATGATCGATAAAAGGAAAAAAATCCCATACAATTTTTATTAAATAAAAAATGTCCCGAAGCACCTCTTTTCAGTCAAAAATAATACCCAACTTGTCTCTCAATGATAGTACAACACGTTTTCTTTTGGACAACATGAGTAAAAGTATAAATAAATATTAATATCATCACTGAGTATAACTTTACAAAAATCTAGTCCAGTTTGAAATAAAATAGGCTCAATAGTCTCAAGTGTTAAAATTCTGCAAAACTTACTTATAACAGGTACGACTTTATGAGTGCATATGTTCTACTGTGATCAAACTAAAACCGGACAGGAGTTT
The DNA here is from genome assembly GCA_028571205.2 of Hydropsyche betteni. Lineage (NCBI taxonomy): Eukaryota > Metazoa > Arthropoda > Insecta > Trichoptera > Hydropsychidae > Hydropsyche > Hydropsyche betteni. The sequence goes on along the minus strand of JAOXNN020000066.1, from coordinate 1,735,733 downwards.
TATATCTAAGATGATAAGTATTATTTTTTTCTGTTTTCCATTAAGTCAATCCTCGTTATTTATTTAGTGATATTAATTACCGTAAGTATGTACGTTAATTTTTTTTAACCGATTTTGTCAGTGTGTATTTTAAACCTTAGCAATTGCCGAACTGTATTTGAAATTAACTGAAAAAAAATAATTTATAAAATATGCTATTTTAGAAATAAAATTCTTGACAGGTTTTAGTTTAACACCTTCTTAGTTGAGTCTGCTATGAGTCAATAGACTTTTGTCACATATTCGTACATATTATTATTTTTATCAATCCAGATAATCGAGATCCGAATAATTAATATTTTCAGTTACTCCAATTTCCGTTGGCAAATGCGAATACATATTCGGAATTTTCCCAGGCGATAAAACATGTTCAGAAAGTTATGTGGATTGTTATAATGGAACACAAACTATTCAAAAATGTCCACCTAACCTTTTTTATGACCACAGCATACGTGCATGCACCTATGGCGATCATATAAAACCCCCATGCACCCCTAAAGGTAAATACAATATTAACAGCCTGATTAATCATCAATTGGCCATGAAATATACACAGAATTTTTTTTCATAAACTTTTCAGGTATTGCTGATTTCAAATGTTCAAACGATCCACCGGAAAATCCCGAAAATGTCAAATTCGGGACATACCAAAGATTCCCATTTCCCGGAGACTGCAACCGTATAATCACTTGTGTGGATGGCCTTCCTCGAGTGACAAGTTGTGCAGAACATGAAGCTTTCGACCCCAAAAGCCTCGAATGCGTAGATGAACATGAGGTAGACTGCTCTGATGACTAATATATACGAAACAGCACCGTAGTATCATCTTCTCAGACCCGTTCCTGCATCAGCCTCAAAAAAAATTCTAAATTTGACTAAAGCTTTCTAAAGCTTTTCAGCAAAATATTTTTAAAAAAATGATACCATTTTCCTTGTAAAAATATATGTGAACGCTTTCTTTATTTCAATGTGTACGTTTTTTATACATATTTTTTTTAAAATAAACCATCAATCCCTCATCAATTTGTATTTTCTCAATGAAATCAGTTTTATATTGGATATTTTCGATTTTTCGAATATGTTTATTTTACAACTTTCACCTCTTTCGCTTCTCATGCATACATTCATGAATGCCAATATTTCGTTGGTGGTTTTTTTTATGAGCCTCACATATATTCATTCACATTTTCACCATAATGGGCCGCGTTAAATCTGTGTGTAACACGTATTCGAAAAATAATGTACAAAATACTACGGCTCGTATATTCACATTAAGGAACACGTATTTTAACCGAATCTATGTCAAATCTCATAAAAAAATCAATTATTTTATATAAAACGTTATTACGATATAACCTTGATACAATATTGTTGCATAACACTGTTAAGATTTATTTTATGCATTAAAAAAATAAAAATTTAATTTATATAAAATTATTATAATTTGTGTGCATAATTGTAAATGCTACGATTTTTTTCATAATGCCGTTAACAATAGGATGTAATAACTGGCTGTTATGAAAGTTACATAAGAAACGGTCTTTGTTCATTGGATTCGGACTACTTCTGTGAAAGGTATTGAAAAACCAACGAGCATATCGAAAAACCTCAGGCGCACTAAAATTGACAATAACCACCTCTTTTTACGAATCTAAATTAAACTCTAAAAAGAACTGGTTCTATCCATCGAACGTTTGTGAATTACAAATGACTAACGACCTCAGACGAAATACAGCACGAACGATTATAAACCTTACACAATTTTATTATAAAGTTCCGTTTAACTCGTCAGTTTCAGACGTTCGCCAATACAACTTTCGATTTCGTTCGAAGTGAAAGTGAATTCAACGCACCACAGACGAAACCCACCTACGTATAGGTAAAACGCCGTATGGGAACCGGTGACTTGCATATCTTCGGCACGTGCACTTTTGCAGGTTTTTCCGAATATGATTGCTCGTAAATCAAGCGGGAAAAGGTCAAGAAAAGTGTTTAAAGTCCACTGACTTCCGTCGGAAGACGAGACCTCTCTTTGAACGTGCTGATGTAAGAAGAAAGCGATTCTTAACGGAACGATCAGATTTTTTCATTTTTCTTTGCGAATTCGATATTATTATAATGATATATATTCATAAATTCGATATTGAACCGATTTCGTGTCAATCATCGTCGTTCACTGTCATGCACATTGCGCAATACGCGTGCAATATTGCGCTAATGTATGTAAGAGCGAGTTACGCAATCGCTCTCGATTTTTATTGTTCGAATAAAAAATATGGACTCTCGTTTGGTTTCTGTTCATTTTTCAGGAAAAGAATCTGCGGTTTTTTTATTCGTTTGAAGTGTCGATGCGGAACGGGTTGATTTATTCGTAATGGTTTTTAGAAACTTTTACGCATTTTTTGTTCAAAATGAATGGTTAGTGCTGTTTTGAACGATGAATGATCAAAATGTTAATTTTAATGATTAATGGATACATTGTTGAGTATTTCAATGAAAAGTTTAAAACTATATAATAAATCTATAAATCTATAGTTTTCTTGTTTGAAAGTTCGCTTTCGTTTAATGCCATCTATTGTTTATATGTAAATTTTCCGTCGAACTTTAATCGTTTTATAGAACTTTTCTATTTGTTATAAATATTAGATTGTAATACAACTTAAAAAATCAATTGATTAAATCCATTTGATAGATTTTATATGATTTTTTTATTTGAAAAATTTCAAATAAGCACGATTTTTAAATTGTTAAAAATTAAAACTATTTAGAAAAAAATTAAAACATAATTTAAGCATCACTCAAATTTTATAATTAATTTTTACATGCACATTTTTAGAAGCAATAAAACTGCGATTTAACGAAGACCATTTCATATGATTTATTACTTGAAAATGCAGTACATTGCCTCGACTAGTTAAAATCTGATATACCTATTTTAAATACATACGAGTTTTTTTATATAAATTCAGTTCTTGATATGCATAAAATTCAATTCAACATTTACATAAATTAATTTTGAATTTTTATTCTGCATCCGGTGGAGACGGTTCGGCCTTGTTCTTTTTGGGCCTCATCGGTTTCCTCCTGCTCACGAATGGTGATGTTGCTCTGGGCTTTTGGGTTGTTGGATGTTCCAAAGCATGAAGTTCAGCATCGGTCAATTGGCCAGCATACCAATCGGCACTGTAATAATAGAATTTATTTTATTTTGATATTAAAAAGTCAGTTTAGTAACTATTTTGAATTTTTTTGACAAATTTTGTTGAATAATGAATAAGAATCGTATAAGTTGTTGACATTCACATTACATACAATTTTATATCCCCTATATATAATAGCGGATTTCTGTGTGTCTGTGTATCTGTTTGTCTGTGTCGATGATGCTCGCGACTTTTAGATGAACAACCCGAAACGCTACTTTTAAATGAACGACTCAAATGAATGATATCAATAATGATGACGACGACGACGACGACGGTGATGATAACGATTATGATGATTATAATGATGATGATGGTGGTGGTGATGATTATGATGCAATTTTTATTTTATTACGTAATACTATGGTTATCAATTCGCAACCGATGTTATTGACATGTGGCCTATATACTAGTATTCCTATATTTCCAAAACTTGTTTTTATGTCCAAAAATATATAAACTCATTCAAAAAATACTATACCATTCAGGAACATTCCTCGCCCAGTCGCATCTTTTGCTACCATCGTCGAAAACTTGTCCCAATTTACAACCGCTACGACGAGGCACATCCCCATTAATACAAACGTAGAAATATTGGCAATCATCGGGATCAGCATAGCGAGGATGGGTCAAAGCAAAAGATTCGTTGTGTTTAGGACACTCGAAATTATTGAACACTTCTGCAAAACAAAACAAAACAAACTTTAACACCGAATCCCAAGAACAATTCGCGAACCGATAAAAAAAGTACTCACCCTTGGTTCCGCATCCCTTCTTCTTGGCCTCATCAGCCCAAGTGCATATTCCGGTTTTGTCGTTGAAGACCAAACTAGCTGGACAAGTGATCATGTTGAACTTTCCATCGACGCAGTAATAGAATGTGTCGCAGATAGATTGATCTTCGTGGGCAAAGTAACCATGCTGGCGAGGACAGTTTTGAGAAGGACGGGGTGTTTCTGCAAAGAGGCGTATTCTTTAAAAATTAAGTACGAGGTTGACAGTCGACATGTCAACTCATTTGACACTCACGGAGTTTGGGCCTTTGGCTACAATCGATGTTGAACGGAAGGTCGCATTTTTCTTGGTCCGGGCTATAGTCGTTGAACACCATGCCGTCTGGGCAGAGTTTTTCAGTTATTTTTCCATCTCTGAAATAGCGGAATATATATAATTATTATTTTTGCATTCGAGAGATTTTGGCATCAGCAACTCGATGGAAATTTAAAATTTTCGTAACTTGCGTAATCTAGATTACGTGTTTTCATATTATAATATTCATATGTTATAGAAAATAGCACCCGTTTTGCGGATCGTCCTGTTTTGGATTCTGGGAAATATAATCACCCTATTTTAATGATACAAAAACATTTTCAACAAAAAAATACATATATATTCCAATTTTTATAGTGATCGGTCGAACGGTGTTGGAGTGAAACTCCGTCAAACAAATATATATATACAAATATCTAATTTTATATAGATAGATGTGTTGTATAATTTATTAATATCCTTTTTTATGATACATTATTGATAAAATGTTAATTTGATTACTCGAAAGAGAATTTTATTATCAACAAAAATATGAGATCTGGCGCAAATATGGCACCGACCAAGAGTAATGGGTTATTATAAAAGATGCTAATGATTTGATTTGTAAATCGTTCGAACCTGCAATCGTAATATTTGTCACATTGTTCGGCATCAGCGAAATAACCGTTTGGTTCTGGGCATTGACTGCTTGTAGAGACATCATCGTCGGGTTGTTCACGATCTTTTTGATTTGAACGTCTTCGTGCTTGTTCGAGAGATTCACCTTTTCTTCCGGTTTGTGCAATTACTGATCCTGAAAGTATGAAAAATAATTATTGAGCTTATGAAGAAAATTGGTTGAATTTGAATGTGATGAAATGAAACATTATCTTTGATACGAAAATTATAGGATATTTCATGCATTTTTCTTGTTTCTTTATACATTTTTACATCACAAAATAAAATCGATAATTCATTTGAATTAGAAATTAATCGTTTATTGCTATTATTGTATCATTACATTTCCTCTCGAAATAAAGCGTTCACAGAAAATTTTCCATAGATTTCCTCAAATTTATTATTAATTACGAAAAATTCAGCAAACGACAATTCCCAATATTATTACTTTTACGATTTTGTTATGTGCACTGTAATAACCTTGATTTTCCTAAACACATTGATCAAACTACTCCAACAAACCCGAGGGCATATCATCATGTTATTTCTATTTGTCGAACCGGTTCATTACAAGCAAAATAAATTCAATGATTTCGATTCAAACAATTTCTCAGAGTTTCTCAAATACTAATAATAGTCATTATGGGAGAAAAAATCATCCGGTTCGAAAGCGAATCGATCCAAAGCTCATATATTTTCAAATATATCAGATTATTAAAACCTTGAATGTTAATTTTCGAAAATCAAATACGTGACAATGAACTTATAAATAACTGTAGTGTATATATTGACTATCCATGCCCTTGGCCTCGAAGGCAGAAGTACTACATGTCGTTACAGTTTTATAAAATAAAAAAGCCTTGATCTTTTCGCGTATGTGCAATGAGGTCGTCTAGTTACAAACAACGGTCGTAGAACTTACGGTAGTTCACCTCGATATAGGGTTACATTAAAAATCGCTCCAAGGCTTTTTTCACTCTAAACTTTCATAAGAACTTCGAATTTCCTCATACGACATTTTACACATTGAAATTTGCCTGGTTGTCAACCAGTTTCCACATCCGAGCGTTTGTCAAACGCGAGCTTTCTATATAGCGCATACTAAAATGGCGATTTTACAATTATCAATTTCCTAGAAAACTCCCTATGCAAAAATAAACGGGTTTTAAACGAGTTTCCGACCGAGCATTTTCCGAGAATCGTAAAAAAAGCTTTTCAAGGTTACCCTGGGACGTTCTCTTTATCGTGAATACCAATAGATGTAACTGTACAGTTAAATTCGAAGAAAATCGAACAATGCACAATCGACGGATTCGCATTGTGCTTTTTGTAAGGCGAATAGCGGATTATTTCCATATAATTCCGAATCGGAAAATTTCACTACGTGCGGCCATTATACGAAATTTCGAATGCATTTCCAATGTTTGGCTGTGCGAAATGTTAAAGCGTTCGACGACTCGACTCAAAACTAGTACAAAAGGTCAACCGGTATAAAATTTATGAAGAATGATCTGTAGCATCGTGATAATTTATAATATAATATATTCTTTAGGAGCATTCGATCATGTTATGAAATTTTTTAATAATATAAAGCTTTCTATATAATCAAATTTTACGATTGAACGATTCAAATGTTAAATGAAAATTTATAAACCTTTTGTTTCATCGGAGAATCAAGAAGACAAATTCTCAAGGTTCAAGAGTAGCTTGACATTACTTTCTCTTTTGGCGCTTATTTGCAACTCGAGATCTTTTCGATTTCTATTCAAATTTTTACATAAACATTTAACCATACACTACGTCCATGCAGACATCCGACATTTACCATGACATAAGATCTCTCTTTCCATACAATTCGAGTAAAAATTCGGAAAAACCGAAGACTCACCGAGCACCAGCAGCAAGACGAAGCACTTGATTGAACTTTTGGCCATTTTGTCTAATTTCGATGTGTTATTTAATACATCCGATAGTAGATAAACACTTCGTATTACCGGCCCGTCCGACGATCCGGGCTTGAATGATGCATGAACAGTTTTCTTTGGGCTCTCTTTGACCAAATGTCGACGGACAGTGGCTCTCAAATGTTGAGGTGCCGTTCTAATTTGACGCCTTCGATGCCTGGTGAATTCTTGGTTTAATTCCTTGACTTTCGCCTAGTTAGGTTTTCCTGTTTTGATTGATGTGTGTGAAAATTGTTTCCGTTTAGTTGAAATTGTTGCGTCGATTGGATCGTCTGTTATGTTTGTGCGATTGCAAAATTTTAATTGAATTAATTGGATTTAATCATTTTATTGTTATGTAGACGATAAATATTTTGAATGTCAATACAAAACATATCGATTATTATTTATGATTATTCGATTTTTAAATATTACATAATAAGTAATCGAAATAATATTTTATACAAAATAATTTAAATTTCCATATTATAAAATATTATGAACATTTTTAAACAAAATTTAATACAACACTCATAAATGATACTTAGATATCATTTTAATACAATATTCAATAGATATTATGTATTTGTATTATGAAAATTATAATAATTTTAATTTATAAAAATTCACTTTTAGTTTTAATAGACATCTATATGTCGAATATAAAACTTATGTTTATATAAACTTGTTTGGTGGCTTTGACATCATCACTGATATCATTTTCCAACACTGTTTATTCAGTCGCGAACTGTCATAGAGAGCGCACAATTCCAAGTTTCGAAAACAGAAAATTATAACCTTTTGTAGCTGAAAACACTCAAAATTGCTCCTATAACGAAAATCGACAAGATGGAGATGGTAGAAGAGGAAAAACCCAGATTCATTCTTGTACAAAACACTGTGAGTATTCGTAAAAATAGTAGAATCTTCAAGTTTTCCATAACGTTATTTCTCGTATCGAATATATTTTCGTAAAATCTTATCGATATTTTTGTCATTTTACGCTTAATCATATCTGAATTAATTTAAAAGCTGAACTCATAAATTTCTTTATCGTACGTTCATTGTTTCCAACTTTGTTTATAAATCGTGTATATTCATGCACGTTTTTCTTATTTTATCAGTCTCGATTGACACAGTTTGTAATTTCTTTTATTTAATTCCATCGACATTCTTCATTATTTGCAAATATATTAAACAATGATTGTGTTTTATTAAAAAAAAAATTCTTGGAATAAAAACGTGCGTGTGTTTAAACGGCCGTGAACTTTTCGTTCGAATTGTCAAGTATTTCATTTTGTATTTAATTAATAGAAAACGTAAAAAAATTATATAATTATAACTGATTTTTTTTAACGATCATAATTTATTACTACACGAAACGGATATAGCATTTTTAATAACCTTATGGGCACTTATCAAAAATTATCGTCGGGTCACAAAATTTACTCACTTTTAAAATTCACTAATCGTAAATAATGTATTAGAACAATTATACTTACGAGCGATATAAACAAAAATTAATTATTCAACGAACTGCAATTCGTAGAACGATTGAACCGAACAATGCAAATTCAAAACACGATTGCACAAATAATTGTTTTTTTTTTTAAACTGTGAACCCTCGTGTAACCTTTGATATCAGTATTATGCTCGTGTACGAATTTAATAAACAATCACAGATCGCAAATTTATGAGATAAATTTCGATTTAGATCGCATAATCTTCGATTACGTTTCACTCTCGATTTTTGTATTAAATTATTCAGTTACTCTCGAATTCTAAAACGGCCGAAATATCGTAATCGGCGTTTACATACTTGTGATCTAATAAATTGTGAAATCTGTTCCCAATTCAAGATAACGTTAAAGAAGACATCAGAGACGTTAATTTCCAAAAAGCGATAAATTTTTATTATTTAAAAATGATTAGTTATTTGATTAATGCAAATCGATTTCGATCGTCTCATACTCAAAATCAATATTGTAATCTTGATAATAAATTTTTTGAGATTTCGAAGATCTAAAATTGTTAAATAAAAACGAATTTTTTTTAAATTTGGTAAACTGAAATATTCCTCAGGACAACAATCACAATTATCTATAAACGATGAAACGTATTTCTTAACTGATCGATATATTTGTCGAGACTAAACATTGAACTGAAATTGATAAACTACATTATTTACCACGAAACCGTATTCCATTTTAAAAAAATTCATATCAAATGAGTGTATCGCTTTTTAAAACTAGACGACCCACATAATTATCATTCGCTTCGATAATTTTATGAAATCGCGTGCAAAATTGAAAACTGTGGTTTTTCATTCACGAACTGAATCCGTTAAGATGATTTACTTGCTGTAAATGTAAACCCAGAGAAATTTCACCGATCTGTGTCGATGATGACAAGCGTGAAACGTTTATGTTTGATTTTTGCGGTGAAATAGCAAGAGTGTTGTTTATTATTGCGGTTAATAAAGTTCTAGGAGTCATTATTCTGCGTAGAATCGTGTTATGGTTCAATTCATATTGTTTAATAAATAAATAATTATATATTTACGATAGTTAAAGCGTTTCGTAAAACAATTTTGAATTGCGACATTCTTTGTTTTCAATACTAATAATCTGCATCGTCCAAAACACGATTAAAAAAGAATTTAAAATCAATCATAACTTATAATATATACCTTTTTATATTTTTCGATGATCCCATCATTTTATAGAACAAAAAACATAATATTGACACATAAAGCGTGAGAGTTAAGTATCAAGACATCGCGGTTCACCACAAAAACATTCAGGGAAGTCCTTCCTATTTCTCCCATAGATTTTTCGATTTATATTTTTTTTTAAGGAGCCCCTCTAAGTGAGACAAATATGTATCTTATTTCATTCTGCCCTTTGTCTACCAATGAGAATGATGACGAGACATTTTATCAAGCTTTTCAATACAAATTGAACTTCTCCTAATGCATTATTGCCATTATATAATCGGGTCAATGTTATAAATAGTCATAACAAAAATATTATGGCTAAAGTGTTCGATTCTAGCACGTGAATTGATAATTAAATGTTGCAGATATAAGGCGACTGCTGTATGGCTTCAGCCCGACGGTCAGAAGTTTTGAATCCATTTTGAAAAAAATTAAAGGAATTTACATGAGAATTTATTAGGTTTTTGTATTATTTCTATTAAATGGTTAAATAGAATATTTAATTTTTTGCTATGAATGTAATATTGACGAATAAACTTTTGCCGATACATTTCTCTTCTTCAGACATTTTTTTTTCATGTGTTAAAAGAATATTAACTATGAAAAAGTTCAAATACTAAAAATCAACCCTTATCGAATTCAATAACGTCATCGCGTCCATTTATTAATTACATCATTTGATTAATGGAACCGGTTCATTCGTCAAAGTTAAATTGTTAATTAAAACAGTGACGAATTTTTAGATCATGTTTTTTTTTCAATTTTCGGATCATTTTATTTACTGTGAACAGTTTTTTATTGCCGGTGTTGATGATACCTGGTTATTGTATTCTCGCGAAGATGCTTCAATTCTTCAGTACGTCAAAGTGCTTCGGCACTTGCGGGACTCAAAAATGAATTTAATAAATACAAATATACAATACGAAAAACATAATTTCAATACATAATTAAAGCTTTCGCATCATAATTTTGACTAGTAATATAAAAATATTGTGATTTTTTCCCATATTATCAATATCCCTTACCTTTTTCATATTTGATTTGATTTATAGTTATTTAAACCAACTTCAGTTAATATGAAAATCTATCTTATATATCTGAAAACAAGTGCCTGTTCCATTTTTGACCATAATTTAAAAAAAAGTTAACCTCATCATCTAATTTGCTCTTATAAATATTAAAAACTTTTAATATAAACTGTACTTATCCTAAATTAGTAAATGCCTTGTTTATAATATTTACCATTTCCATAATGCCACTATCGAAAGAATTTAGATGCATGGTTAGAGTAGAAACGCGTTTTCGACGTCGCTTCAAAAGTTCACAATTATATTACCATAGTATGGGCAGTAAGGCTCAGGTATTCTCAAATATAATATAATTGTAATTATTCATTAAAATATTATAAGAATACTGTTGTTCATTTCCATATTTGAAATGTTAATACTTAATCATATTTTCTTTTGCAGTTAAGCTATAGTGGTCAAGATTGTAAAAATATTCCTCCGGCATTGAATACTATGTATGGAGATAAAATTGTATGCTTGGATTTGAGGTAAATTTTAAAAATAATATAATTCATGACATGCAATACATTAAAATAATGAAAATTACTTATACAGTTATAACTCCTTAATGTCTTTGAATGGTTTAAATGGCTTTCCCGCTTTACAAGATCTTGTATTGGATAATAACCGATTGACTGAAATCCGACATTTGCCATACATGCCAAATTTAGTTACTTTGTCGCTGAATAATAATTTGGTAAGGGAAAATTTAAGGAATGTAACTTTTATTTATTTTGATTAAGACTTAATAACTAAACATTTAACCTCAATAGATCACAAACTTAGATGCAGCGTTAGTTAAAATAGCTGAACAAATTCCGAATCTCACATATTTAAGTCTTCTTGGAAACCCTGCTTGTCCTGATCAACTTTCTGATAGACAAACCAGTGAAGCTGACTATCAAAGATATAGGTATATATTAAAATAAGCCACTTTTTTTCTTTTTTTTTTTAATGAAAACTTCCAAAAAATTTCATTTATTTTTTAGATATTATGTCCTTCACAATCTTCCCAATCTCAAGTTTTTGGATTCAAGACGAGTCAGTGCTGAAGAAAGAATCGAAGCAAAGCGAAGAGGAGAATTTCTTCGTGTTCGCAGACCTTCTGCGAGTATATGTGCATTCAACAACTTTGAAAATGAGGTTGCTTTACCCTATACATCTCTCCCGATAGTTACTACCTCTAGGCCACAACATAAAGGTAATTTTTTTCTTTTTTTTTTTTAATATATCATTTTATATTTCATTTCATTTTATTCTGTATTCTAGGGGCCTATGGAAAATGTACCTACAAATACTCAGGAAAGCACTCTGAAGGAAATCGATTCATATGCAACAATGATTTGTGAAACCTTAAATTTTTATAACGAATCAAAATCTCATATATAGAATATAAATCTCATCGGAAATTTTGAATTGCAAAATGTATTTATTCAACTACTGTATATATAATGTAATAAAATTGATCAAACAATTTTTTTATTTTTGAAAAAAAAAATTAACATTAATAATAATTCAATGAATGAATCATGTTATCTTAACATGTATGCACTGATTGAATTATTCAATCGACACAATTAAAAAAATTCGATTAGATAAAATTTCAAAATTCTACATGAATAAGAATATTTTCAATAATCGACCGCAATACAAAAACACCTGTGCAACAAATCAATTAAGTAAATAATAAACAATTTACGCAAATTCACTTTCCATCTCTTCTATATTCGAACATTATTAGCAATTCACTTTCCATTTCGAAAAACTCCAACCGTTCAGTATTCATGCATAAAATGAACAATTAATTTGATTATTCTGTTTTCAACTCCCATTATGTACAATTTTTACTCTACTCAACTGTCATGTGTTTATCTGTCTGATGACCCAAAATCACATATGCACAAAATGATTTTCTGAGTTTGTCAATATTCTTTGTTAAATTAAAGTGACAATGAATTGCATGTTTCTAACTTTGTTTTTATTTGCAATTTCGTTATGTTTACTAATTTTCAATAACATTCCAGCTTCTAAATTAACTTCCCTTGGCCGTTTGCTTCTTTTCCTGCTAAGGCGTTGGGTTTTCACCTTCTTGTGATCCTACAATCCTACAGCAAAAGTTCTTTTGCAAAAAAGCAACAAAAAAGCTAATAAAACTGACAAGAGTTGAGAATTTTCAAGTTCGAAATTCAGGCTGTCGTTCCTAAATTCACGATGTTTTTGATTTTTTTCGCCGATTTCTGAATCTTTTGTGAAAACAAGCGTCAAACTTAAGAATAATGAACGAACAAGAGGCATGTGTTTCACACTTTACCGCTCCCTTCTCTGCTCGGTCAATTCGTGTGGTACCCATTTGTCCATTTTTTTACTTTCCCTATTACATCCAGACATCTTGAAATACTTGATTTTGAAGCCTTGCGATCTAATACTAAATTTCGAAAAGTTTTTTGAAATGTGAAATTTTTATACTGGGGCGGCGCTCCAGTGCGCTCCTGTCCCACTACACCACTGATAATTATGTAAAAACTAGTATATAGGCCCGATGTTCATAACATCGGCTGTGAATTAATAACCATACTATAACGTAATAAAATAAAAATCTATGCAAAAATGTTTTATAGCCGGGCCGTTGTGAATTGCCGTCGATGCCCAACAATTATTTTGTTTATTATCTCCAAAATATAAGATTGTTTGGCGATTATAGCCGTTTTTATAATGACCATAAAGACCAAATTTGAAGCTTGGGAATGATGTAAATAGTGTAGCGATTATAGCCGTTATTTTAATGGGCATACATACTAAATTGGAATGCATTAGAACACGAGCGTCATTCGAACATACGAACAGACACACAGAAATACGTGATTATATATAAGGGATGCATGTGTTGTAATAATTGTACAAAAAAATTGCACAAAAAAGTGCAAAATCAAGAATACGTCAAAATTTAACACTACACCACTGGCTAAAACCATAATTCACCCAAAAAATTAAATAAAATACATGAAATTTATCAATCGTCGCTGTGATCATAACGATCGTATGAGGGGTTCAACAGAAAATAAGGCTAAGCGCCAAAATTACAAAATTGAATTTCTTTTATTTACTACAAAAATTAGCACTATTAATACGAAAATTAATAAATAATTCCATATTCTCTCGAAAGATAACAGTACCATTTCGGGTTATTCCTAATTATATTAACATCTAAATGTATATAAACTGCTTTTCTTAATAACTACGAATGTGACAAATGTCGCTTAGCCTTATTTTCTGCCGAGCCCTTCATACGTTCATATGTGCGATTCCTGAAAAACCACACACAACCCATTCTTTTCCAAATAAAATCAAACAAACTCGAACAGCGGAGCGAGCTTACGCCAGACATGGCGTCGAATCGCGCTGCTTAGTGCGTCGGTGTTGTTTGTGAAGGAGAGGCGTGTGATGTGTGTGTCAGCGGGCGCGCCGCCCTGACCAGCGCACGGAGTGAGCTCATCGCGTCCCCCTGCCGACCCCTCACCCCTCCGGCGAGCGGACGATGGCGCAGCACCCCGGTCGGTACTCCGCCCCCACATTTGCCCGTTCCGGTTTCGAGTTGTGCGCGTCGCATTGGCGGCTGCGAGCCGCGTCGTCCGGTGGCGACTTTCACTCCGTCGTCGTTGTCAAATGTGACGTTTCGCCGAGGACTACGCCCTCTTTTTTTGACGTTTGACGTTTGACAGATGGGGTGGGTTTTGGAAATTGTTCGGATCGTGTTTTCGGGGGTCGATCGAGTTGTTTTCGTGGATTCGGTTTGGAAATGTTTGATTTTGTGATTCTTTCGATCTGTGATCGTACAGTCGCAAATGGTGAATCATTTTATTAATTTAATCTAGACAAAGATTTATATATTTATTTATACTATATTTGCACAATTAAACGAATAAATGGTACGTTTTTTCCTGTTGAATGTCTCATCGAAATTCTTTGATAAAAATTTGAATTTAAACAGTACAAACAAATTTATGATTTTCATTATAAAAAAACGTGCTGAATAAGAATCACGAGTTTTTACATCAATTCATATTATATTATATACGACGTTTCGATTCAATACTAATTGTGCGTTCGTATTTATCGCAATATTATCGTGTCCAGATGATATTCAACGAGGATATCCTGTCAGTATTTATTTTAATACAAACTATTCTGAACAAGTCACATTCTATTTATGTATTAATTTATAGCATTTTCGACTACGATTGAAAATTTCAATTACGATATTTCATTCCTCCGTTTTTATCTTATCTCTTAGTTCGACTCGGATTATCCTTATCTAATGTGATAGTAATGTAGCACTTACTTCAATTTTTCAATACTGCGCTATTTATAAATTTCTCAGTTTTTATTTATTGCCAACTTTTTTTCAAGTAAAACAATAGATTTTCAATGATCTTTAACCTTTCCAATCTACAATATCAATAATTTTTATATTTTTAATGAAAATCTTGTGAAATTTCAGTCGATGTTGTTGTCGAACACGACTACAAGGCAACCGAGGACCATGAATTAACGATTAAAAGAGGCGATATCATTAGAGGAGTAGAACAAAAAGCTGGAGGTTGGTGGCGCGGTGAACTTAGAGGCCGCGTCGGTCTTTTCCCAGACAACTTCGTGCGATTGATAGGAGCAGGACATGAATCGAGCGATGTCATTTTAAGGTATTCAAACAGTTCATTATTTCGATTTTTGTAATCAAATAATACTTTAAATACATTCAATGTGCAATTTTTCTTTTTAGAAATACTCCACGCTATTGTCGTGCTATGTTCAGTTATCAACAAGCCAATCCTGACGAATTAAACTTATCTGTAGGAGATTTGATCCAAGTTATGGGAGAAGTCGAAGAGGGTTGGTGGAAAGGACAAATTGGCACCCAATACGGTGTTTTTCCATCAAATTTTGTCATTCCGGTAGAAAATGTTGTTGCACCGCCAACCTTGCCTCCTAAACCAGGTTCCATCATGCTAAAGTTTATCTACATATTAAAATATGTTTTTGTTTTCAACTTGAATATTAATTGTTTATTTTATTTATAGTTCGAGAGCAGTGTCGTGTTCTTTTCCCTTATACTGCTGCTAATTCAGATGAACTTACTCTAACAGAAGGCGATGTTGTAACAATTGTTTCTCGCGATGTACCTGATCAGGGCTGGTGGAAAGGCGAACTACGAGGCCGAATAGGACTCTTTCCAGACAACTTTGTCACCGTTTTGCCATTGCTTGGTAATATTTCATAATTGATCAAATGTGTTCGTTTAATATCAATCAAATCTGCATAAAGCCCTTGCAATTTTATCTTATCTGTAAAAGTTAATTATAATACTGATACTCATATATATAGAAACATCGATTTACTTTCATTAATATTTTTGTCTGTATGTTTTTTTTTTTTATCAGAATCATCTCTGTCCAGTGATGCAGCCAGTAAAAAACCATCTAGACCTTCGAAAAATATGTCCTCGTTAAGTCAAATGAAAAACCAGCCTATGTCATCTAACAGGAAAGACACATCTATAAAATCTGGGTGGGTATTTATTTGGTTATTTGTACTTTCACTATCGATTTTTTACTTTATTCCTTCGCATGCCAATTTTAGTATATTATTGAATGCTTTCCCAATCATTCGATTTCATTATTTCTGACTTGGTTTATTTTCAATCACTTCCCATTACAGCATGATTCAAGAGAATGTAGCCTCAGTTAGAAAATCTTTAGAAGTAAACGATACTAATATAATAATAGACCCCAATGCTTCAAAATTAAAAAAACCAGCCGAAACTGAAGAAAGTAGCAATAAAATTCGCAAATCCGTTGAAAACGATACTTCAAATGACGTAAAAACTAGAAGGTTTTTTTTATTTTTTGCTCTTTGAAAATTAGATCATATTTTTGTTAGTAAATTTTAGTAATTTCAACTGATACATGTTTATATCTAAAAAAATTATAGATCTCTTGAAGTTGATGGTGCAAATAAACCGCCAGTTCCAGTGAAAAAAGCTGGTTCTCCTGTTGCTGCGATGCTCAGTGGTTTAAGGCAAAAATTAGGAGTAGAACATAGGTATATATATAGCCTTCAGAAACTATTGATTATTTTAATTTGAAATTAAATTTACAAGCTCTCTTTTAAAGGTTTTCAAGTGGTAGTCATCAACAAACCGATTCTCTAGACGGTGGTGTTTCTAGCAAAGCCAACAGCGGAGAACCAATTTTGACATCTGTGTCGCCTTCCCCATCTCCCATTCCTTCTTCTGTAAGTCCTGCGCCACCATTGAATGAGCAGAATATGTCGGATAATTTTGATCAAATAGAAAGAAATTCAATGCTCAATGATCCTCGAGCTACTCGGTAATTATTTTTTAATAGAAAATTTATATTCTTTAAGTTTTATCCAATTTAATTCACATGATTTATCATAAATAGTGTGAAAGCACCACGTCGTCGTTTGCCAGGTCAAGCTATAAAAGATGAAGCTCCTCTCACCAACGGTGGGCCTAATCATAGTTCGTCTTCGGGTTCGTATAATTTTATCAACATTTATTTATATAATAAGTTGGTTATTTATTTGTTTATCTTTAAAATTAGATGCTAATTCGGAAAGTGAAATTAAACCTAAAACTCGAGAATGGGAAAAACACAAAGCTCCGTGGATGGAAGAGTTGAAGCTTAACCAAGCCAAGAAAACTTCGCCTATAGCTGAAATTGGAAGATCGAAAACTATATCTACCACTGAAACGAATGATAAAAATGATCTTTCTCAAACTCGTCTGTCTGGCAGTAGTGAAAAAATATTAGAACCGAGTGAAACTGAAACTAGCAAAGATTCTTCTCTTAATCCTCTTGAAATGTCACAAAGTATGACTTCATTATCTTCGAAAACCATCAAAATTGAAAAATCCGAAGAGGTATCAACTTCTTACTTCTTTCTTTTATTTAACATGTGAACTGAATAAAATAATTTTAAAAATTTTAGACAAAAGGACAATCAGAAAACCCTGTTGACATGTCGAAATCAATGTCATCTCTTAGCTCTCGAGTTACACATTTAGAAACAAACAACAAAGTTTCTCCAAACGAACTCCGTACATCGATTTCGAGTTCTGCTAATGTTGTTCTCAGAAGCATGACACATTCTCCATCTTCACTTCATCAAAACTCCAATAATAATGCAACTCAATCACCTATCTTGAGAAGTTCAATTGTTACAGATCCTCTCAAAGACAACATTTTAGGATATACAAAAGTTTATTCTGTACCAAATTCTCTGACGGAAGATGACAAAAATAGTTCTGTTCATATTCCTTCTAACGGTTAGTTTTAGTTCATTTATTTTATAATACCAATACTATGCAGTTTATTTTATATTTTTTTCTGTTTCAGGTGTGACTGATAATGGCTTAACTCCAGAACAATTGCTCATATCAAAATTGAATGAACGAGTAAATACAAATAAAACATTTTTTATGTGAAAAAATATCATTATACTGAAATATTTTATTTTTATTTTTTAGGTTGCTAATTTAGAAAAAGTCGTAGAAACACAAGAAGCCAAATTCACAGATTTGATAACTGTTTTGAAAAATAAACTTGATCGAGAAATAGAACTGCGATGTGAACTCCAAGCTGAAATTCAAAAATTAGAACGATGTGTAACACGTGTGTGACCTCCGACTACATCGAAACCTTCCAATTTCCGCACACTTATGTTGCCATTCTTAAACGATACTTAATTAGCAATTATATGTATATCTGGAAGACAGAAAGAATGTTTGGTTGAATATTTAGTACCTGTCGATGCAAGTGTTAATTAAATTTATTTTTTTACATCATTTATTTTACGAAAATTATTTTCTACAAGGTTTATTAATTTTCTTTGTGTATTTTGTGTCGAATTCTGCAATACATTGAATGATTCATAATCGAACATGTATGCCATATGGTTGATGCTTCATGTGAATGTTCTTGTTTCTTTTCATTTATAACATTATAGATTAAGTTATATTTGTAAAATTAGATATAATTTATACAATTTACATGCTCAAAAACGTATGGTATAATCCTGTGAAACGTTGAACGTTTATTTTATTAAAAAAATCAGCTACACACTTGCATTTTTGTAAAGATTCGAGAGAACGTGTTTATATTTATTAAATTATTTTTAATACATAAGTAAATTTTTCCAGTGTTTGGAACTGTTTTTGAAATATTTAAACGAATTGTTATATTGTTTTTTTTTTTTGTTTATACTTCATATTTATTTGTATATTTTACTCGATAGTTTTATTTTCTAGTTATAATGGAAAAATTCTGAATTCTGTCCTTTCCAAAATTTTTTTAAAAATAGAATTAAATCAGCAATCAATTAAGTAACTATTGTATTGTTGTTTCTTTTTTTAAACATGTCTCTAATTTTATATTCAGAATGAAATCTGTATAGGAAATTATTTTCAGATGTTTTTGTGCATATCAAGAATATGTAGATTAGTATTTTGAAGGAATATGGTATTATATTTACTATTTCTAATTTAAATAAATCGATATAGTATTCCATTCCACAGCTCAGTTGTGAAACCAAGTTTGTTTTTTTTAAGGATTTATACATTCCAAATTTCATTTATATAAAAAAATATATTCTTTCCATATTCAACGTTCCTTTAGAGGTGCTATTTACTACCCCGTATGTAACTACAATTCCATTTACATAACATTACATTACTTTCAAATGTTTATGTTGAAAACTATGTCATACATGATTATTATGAAAATAACTAATAAAATCTAAACTTACACTTAAATTCAATATTCATAATGCTGTTATATTATGTATTGATCTATATTCCAAATTTTTATGTACGTATTTTAAACAATGCATTTATGTCTCACATTTTTTCACAAGTTAGGTTGTAAAAACGTATTGTCGGATAGGAAAAGATTATTTATTTGTATTATTTTATATAACATGAAAAAGTCAAAACTTCTCATAAATTTGTTAGACAAGGTATTACCCTGATATCATATGCATATTTATATTTGATTAATTTTAAATATTTAATTTTATGCATTTAACTTTCGTCGCATTTGCCTACATCAAAAAGTATTTGATTTGTATTAATGCATATTTTATTGTGCGAATTTTATATATTATTTGTAACGCTAATGTTTTATTTGCTTTATTTTTAATATTATCAAATTCTGTGCCGAATTTTCAAATTCGCTCAGTAAATACTTTAAGATCATATTGTAAACAATAATTATTATATTTAATGGCATTTTAATAATATGACATCTTAAACTTTATATCATTATCGTTCTCTAATTATTGATTTGCTATCGTACTGAAAATTATTTTTCTGTAAAGATTAGAATCTACATATTATATATGTCAATTCAAATTTTCGCAATGCTTTCCTTATATATATATTTTTAATATATGTGATTTTTATATTTAGATAATAGTCATATTTTTATTATATAAATTATATATGTATACACTTTTGAAAGAGAGCACACAAGTCATCATTGTCATTATTAATAGGACTGAATCTTTAGCCATATTCCAAAATTTTATAGTAGCATGTCTATGAACTAGCATGTATAATATTTAAATTAAGTAATAAAAAATTTTTGTGCTTCTAAATTTGTTTCTCATATAATACTTTAGAAATTGTGTAAATTATGCTTTCAAAATATTAAAATCCATATTTTCCAATATCAACTTTGTATAGAAGCTAAAATTATTAATAACGTATATACATGCAAATATATATATATAAAACTTATCAAAACATTTGGAAATGTTGCTTTTAGTCTATAGAATAATAAATATTTTTGCTTTATATAGAGGTGGGTGATGAGAATGCTTTTTATTTTCCTATGAAAGTTTAATATAACATAAACATGATTGACTATTATAACATAAAATATAAATATACTCTAATTTTTATCGCATCGCATTTAATATATACTAAAAAATTTGTTTATTTATTCATAACTTTTTTGATTTTTATATAGCATTTTGGTATTATTATTATTTTTTTTTTTGTATTTATTCATGTGAAAATATTCTATTTTTATAGAGGTACATATTATAATTTTATACATATTTTTGTAAAATATTTAGTTTTCATAAAAATTAGTATTATATTTTATGTGCTATCAATTGAAAAATATGACTATTGTTTTCGTGTGTATGTGTGTTCATAATAATGTGTTCAAAGGTTTTGATCTTACTGAATGTATGTGTACAGTGTCACTCAACATGTGAGAATGTCGCTTTTCTCCTCTTTTGTTATTATTTCTCAAATCTGTTTTCTTTCTGTATGTCCATTGAGAAAATAAATTTTCTCTTGAAGACAGATAATTAGTCATACTTAATTACATAAAAAATATAAACATAGACTAAATTATGATAACTGGTCTTCTTAAAATCAACTCGCTCTTAGCGGACACATCCACGTGTATAATTAGCTGGTACATTCATTTTACATTTTGTTGAGCTTGATACTATTTACTATAACCTAATATTGTGTAGTAGATTTATTTTCCTTTTTACATCATTTATGTGTCATAATAAACTTTTTTGTACTTATATTTACGCATTTATTTTTTATGAAAATTGTAAATAAAAAAGTATGCGAACACTTAAAACACCTTCTATTCTTTCCATTTAACAAATGTTCTTAAAAGGATCCCAGATTTTTATATTTATCTGTTCTGAAGTGGGTAAAATTTATAATCAAGGTCATTTTATAATGTTTACTTGGAATATTATATATGAGCTGAATATCGGTTTCACAAATGTTCATTACTAGAAAATTCAAACAACAAATTTCGACTTCATAGTTTTTCCCTCTTATCTTTTTGAGAACTCTGAAATTAAATAATTCGTCATGATACATTTAAAAATCATCAATTCTATGACAAAATATGTAAATTATGTGCTGAAAATGATTCGTCGAAAAAGATCTCTGTGATTGTAAACCTAAGGGTGAAAATTTTTTTTATTAATTTTCTTGTAGCAAACATTCGTGTTGTCCTGAATATCGTATCTTATTTTTTCTGAAAAAATAATTTTATGGTCGTATTTAAACGTATCAAATGTATTTTGTTTAAAGCGCGAAACGAACTGTCAGTTGTAGTGGAATTTGACAGCTATTCGCGATATTGAAACTTCATATATATACTGTGTTAACGGACATTTGTTGAAATAAATAAACATTAAAATCATCAAAACAAATAAATCCAAGTTAAAATCATCAAAAATAATGACAGAACCCAATGTAAATACAGAACAAGAAATCGAAGCAGGGACTACAGTAGCAACTCCCAAGCACACTAAACTCCCTATGGCTAAAATCAAAACTATCATGAAGATGGACCCTGACGCATCACTCATTAGTAATGAAGCGATATTTCTTGTTACTAAAGCAACAGTTCGTTAAAAATACATTTCTTTCTTATACATAACTCTCAGTACTATTTTTATTGAAATTGATTAATTTACAGGAATTATTTATCGATTCAGTAGCTAAAGAGTCATATGCAATTACGGCAAAAGGTAAAAGGAAAACAGTAACTAAAAAGGATTTCCAAACAGTGCTTGATACTCTTGACTGTCTATGCTTTTTAGAAGGTGCTGTAGATGTATAACATGAACATTATATCAAATATTTAAGTCATATATTTTTTTTATAATTGCTTTTATTGAAAACTATAATATAATTACAAATTGTGTGTGATATCATATACAATAAACTAAAACAAAAGTAAATGTGGCTTTAATACTTAATCATCTTGACAGCTTTGAGACCCTCTCATACTTGACTGTCATTTACCAAAATAAATATCACCTTAAATTTTTTTAAATAAGTTATGAAGTCGTTAATACGACTGCATCGTGTCCCGATAATGCCAATTTTGAAGTTTGGACACGGTCACTAAAACATTAAAAGAAAATGTTAATATAGTTAATACATATACTTATTATTTAGCTGAAAAACAATATCTATCAGTTAATCACCCTTTTTGTAATTTTGAGTTCAAACTAGACGCATGTACTATCATTTGAGAAGGCAAAACTCTGAATGATTCCAAACTTACGACTGAATCTTTTGGTGACAGATTTGCAACTGCTACAACACTAGGCTCTCCAGGAAGATATCTAAATACATATAATTTTCGCATATAGAATCAATTAATAATTTTTTAAATTACCATCAAGGTTACCTCAGAATAGCTAAAACGTTTTCTGTTATTGCTTTCACTTCAAAATCACCTTCTACATTAGCTTTTTGTTTCCGAATTGCAACTAGATCTTTATAGAACTACAATGGTGTGAATGTTTAAGTTTTTGTTTTCGAGACTTAATTTTGAAAACTATTTTTAAAAATAACCTTGTAATGACTCTTCGTAGCAGCCTTTTGCTGTTTCAGATTAACTTCTTTATAATTTTTGGCTACGGGAAGCCATGTACTATTTCCGCTTGTGAATCCTGCGTTTTTACTGTCGTCCCAATGATAAGGTGTCCTTGCAGGATCTCTTGATGATTTGTAATAATTGATTGGATCATTTGTATTGCATGCTTGAGGATCTTTCGTTTCTTCCCAGCTAATTTCACCGTCCGTCATCGCCAACTCTTCCCCCTTAAATAAAATTTAATAATATGTATAAATTTTCATTGCATTTCTCATATTTATATAAATAATTACCTGATATGTTAAAGCCACTCCGGGTAACATCAGCGCTAACATATTCATGATATCGGCCCTTTCAACAGTTTGTCTTGATGCCATTCTGTTATTATCATGATTTCCATTCTGCAAATAAGACAAAAGATTGAATTATCTGAAACTATTACCTATTTTTTCATCGACATACCACCCAATTTGGCGTTCTTCCTTCAGGCATATATGTCATCCATTTATCTATTACGAATTTTATATCTCTAGCATCAGAATCCTGATTAATTTCTCTCAAAAATTGGAAATTGAACGGTAAATTCGATCCGTTGTGAGTACCGTTTCCATAATATCTCATGACGAGCTTTACATCTGCATATGCTTCTGTCAAGATCACTCTGGGCATTCCATCTTTTTTTTCATATTCATCTAATACGGCTCTCCATTGATATGCCATATCGTAAGTAGGTTCCTGATTCATAGTGTATATGTGATTTAAATATCCGTGTTCTTCAGGATCTAAACCTACTACATTGGCTCTTGGTTCATCGGGAAACTTTCCTCCGAAATCTTTTGGATCGATTTCAAATAAGTGATTAATTGCGTCAATACGGAATCCAGATACTCCTTTATTCAACCAGAAACGAAGGACATCCTTGAAAATAAAATTGAAATAAAGATAGAATTGCAAATTTATAAATTGGATCAATTTTTATTTCACATAAATGAGAACTGACTTTCATTTCTTCGACTACAAGAGGATCTCGATAGTTCAAATCTGGTTGTCCAACAGCAAATTGATGTAAATAATACTGCTTTCTCGTTGGATTAAATTCCCATGCACTAAATCGAAAAGCGCTCCTCTGAAATATTTTTTTTTATCGTAACTATGTTCTATGAATTATAAAATAAAATAAATATAACTTACCCAATTACTAGGTGGTAATGTTTTTCCAGGATTATTTGGATCTGGTTTACCGTCCGCCCAAACAAAATAATTTTCGTAACCCTTAGTTCTGTTGACGGACAAATTAAACCAATCGCTCTCGTTACTACTGTGATTTGGAACAAAGTCCAATATCAAATGTATTCCTAAATTTGATATTAATCATTATTTCTTTACTTCAAAACAAAATTCAATTTTATCATACTTTTATTCACCTAAACTAGTAGCCTGTTTCAGTAAATTATCGAAATCTGCCATAGTACCATATTCTGGTTGTATTTCTTTGAAATCAGCTATATCATATCCAAAATCATACATTGGGGACTTAAAAATTGGAGACAACCATATTGTGTCAATGCCTGCATCTTTTATATGCCACAAACTTTCCGTGATTCCTGAAAAACATCAAATGCAAATATGGTCATGGCTATTAATTTATATATGTATAATTATATCTTACCATTTAAATCTCCTATGCCATCCCCATTGCTATCTTTAAATGATCTAGGATATATTTGATAAACGACAGCTTTTTGCCACCATGTTTTTTCACATAGTGACACTATCGCGATGTGTATTAAAATGATGTAAACAATACGGTTGAGGCAACCCATTGTGATTGATTCAGTTCATCTTCAGTTTTCATTTTATATATAAATATGTATACTTGAAATGCGAGTATTATTAATACTTCAACTTTATCTAAAGAATTATTTTTTATTAGTCACTAACAACACAAATTTTTCTGCAATTTTTTTAAATTCATAAATCATTGTCATTGTATACAACCTCTTCGACTATTGTAAAAAGCTCTCTGATAGATCATCAAAAAATCGAGTATTTTTCCTTTGATAGCGATCAGTAAATTAAAATGTTTCATTAAAAGATTTTCAATGCTAAAAAATCATATCTTGCAAATGTTTTTAGACCGGTAATATATTATATTAT
>JAOXNN020000066.1:1688350-1710355 GCA_028571205.2 Hydropsyche betteni | reverse complement strand
CTAAAATCGATAGTTTGGGTATACCCAAACTAGTATGGGTGTAAACAAACAAAAGTGAACACTTGAACTATGACATAGATACAACGAAAATAAACTCACTGTTCTTGTTAGTGGACAGCTTCATCTTGTCCAGCGTCAATGAGTCCCTGTCGTTATAAACCAGAACTCCGGCTGCTTTGCTCTCGAAAGCGTTTTGGACCTGTTTTGATAATAATTTGATCAAATGTCCGTTGAATTATTAAATTTAAAAAATTTTGTATACTTTATCGTCGAAGTTGCATCTGCCCCGTTTTATGAGGGCTATCCATGGACCTTTGGGGAAGGGTTTGGTGCCCACTAGGGGTTTTTCACACCCGGAATGATCGTCATTTGGTCCTCGGCTGTCAATGTGCACCACTTGACCGTAGGCGGTGCCCACGTGGCCCTCGCCATATTTGCCGACCTGAAATAGTAATGTTTTCGGTCAGTGTGTGTGTGAAAATTCGACCGGTGTGTTGTGGTTGGAAATCGAAATTGTTGAAATGCGTTTGTTTGTATTGGAAATAGTTACCAGTGGTCTTTTGCTGCAATCGTACCCGATTAACTCTTTGTCGAATCTCATTTCCTGCAAAACAAACAAAGATAAGCATATTAGCGAATTGCTTTTATGACTAGTTTAAACATCCACTAACCCATAAATCTAAGAAAAACGTATCAAACGTATCTCGGTTTATTTACACGTTCGCCATAATTTTCGTTTTCCAAACAATGGGATCACTCACAGACATAAATCATTCTATTTTCACAATTCATATTTGTTACTTTCGTAAACATTTCAAATGACCTTTGACATTCGATCCAACTATTTATTCATTGCATAAAAAAAATCAAATACTATTCGCGTATTCATTTAATTATCAGATTTATACCATCGACAATTGCAAATTCGTAGTTTCCATTAGCACCACGAATCATTAAAATCTTTTCACAATTACTCAAATAAAAAAAAAACAAACATTCAGACAAAACGATTTTGGGACCTCATCAAACCAACACATTTGGCAAGCCTACAGATTCGTACACTAAAAAATGTATGTATCTTTTACAGTTTGAGTATCCACTACGTATATGCACGAACAAACTAGTCTTTTTATACACATTGTAATAGCTCTAGTCCAATTGTCAATGTGGTACGACAATTTAAGTTGTTTGCACTCAAATAACGCTCTTTTGCTAAATATCAATAATGTGGAAATTGATATGTCAACTAATGATCGAGAAATACGCGTAGTGTCTACTCGCCGTGTCAGTTTGAACTTTGAGAGTTTGTTTTGAACACGTTTTCACAACTCAAGCTAAAACGCTAACCCAAGCATGATACTTATAACGTCTGTTGTTAGTTTAGACGCTATTATATGTAGGTAAAATTTGACAGTTGACATTCAAACTAAAATCGATAGTTTGGGTATACCCAAACTAGTATGTGTGTAAACAAACAAAAGTGAACACATGAACTGCGACATATCCAAACACAAAAATAAACATACAAAACGCGTCTAAAAACCATTAGTTTAAACGCTATTATATGTAGGTAAAATTTGACAGTCGACATTCAAACTGAAATCGACAGTTTGGGTATACCCAAACTAGTATGTGTGTAAACAAACAAAAGTGAACACTTGAACTGTGACATATCCAAACACACAACATCCACATACAAAACGCGCCTAAAAACCACTAGGGCCGATTGTGACACACCGGAGGAACTCGACGTTTCGAAAAAGCAAACACTTCGCAACCGCCATCTTCGTCGGAATACGCAAACCTTTGATTTTAACACAACTCGAAGCAACACTTTCCACGCACACGACGAGCACGTGAACCGACCAACAGCCTTCGGGATGACTTTCGGTCCTTATATCACTCTTACATGATCGGTGGGCCTTGAACGCACTTGTACTGTTGCGGTGCATGGCGACCTGCAATAAATCCCAATTGAATAATGACGAAAGCCAAACGGACGATCGGTGTGGGTCCTCCGAAGCGGTTGGTCGAATCGAGGTTTCTTCGAACGATGTCGAAGTTGGAAGTTCGGTGGGCATTGTTAATGCGAACAATGGCTTCGAGTTGTTCGACGACATTTTGTTGTTTTTTGAAACAAGGATTAAATCATAAAATTGTGTGTGTTTGCATCGTAAAACGGATTCGTTTTTGTTGTTTGATTCGTGAATTTATGATGCATCATCGTGAAGATAAAAAAAATACAATAGGATCTAAACAAAGAGTTATTAATTTGTGGATTAAAATAATATTTTTATATCAGGAAAATTTTTTATACGAATATGATTTTAATATTGAAGAAACGCTATGAAGTTTGATAGAGGTTTCAGTCGCAGTCACTCAATACATAACATATATTTACGGTTGGTTTGAGGTCCGTGTTATTTGAACCGTAAAGATACCCACGCAAAGATGAAAGTTCCCGCTTTCCAGTATTTTAGCAATTTGTATCTCAAATAACATGTTTCCTGACATTCGCACATTGAAGCCATATTCACTCACAACGGCTATATATGAATCGTATGCAATCGTTCGTAACATCAGTATACGTCGAAATTATCATTAGTAACGTACGAATGTGTTGTAATAATATACATATTATTAGTATAGTATACTGTGTATGTTCATCACATCACTGCCTATATTTTATGCATAAATTATTAGTTTCACAATTAGATTTAAAATAATAAGAAACGAAAATTTATATAGGAACGGAAAGAAAAATAAAACGGTGTTGTCAAGAATTATCGTTCAATTTGAATGACAGTTTTATCTAATATAAAGTTCAAATGCTTTTGAAAGACATAATTATCACATTTTTTTCATTTATTCAAAATCAATTTTGAAAATTTACATATCTAAATCTAAATTCATTAATCTATCTATCCTATCTTGACAAAACTTTCCTAAGTCTAACAATTTCGCCAACATAAATCGAATATCCAACTGGGCCGGTCCAGTGATTGATAAATCACAAAAAACTTTGCATCGATTATAGCAAAAAATAAAGCGCAGAGTTCCTCAAACTAAACAGAACATTTTTTACCAATCAAAATGAACATAACTAGGGCGATCTAATGATGCAAGCATCACACAAAACAACACATCGATTTCGACAAAATAACACATAAAAATCCTCAAACTGAACATTGCACAATATAAACCAAACTAATGCTGACCCAGTGATTTGTATATTACAAACGTTGCATATTGTCAATGAAAGTATATTTTATACATAAATGTCTAAAAAAAATATTTGCAATTTAACGAATCCAAATTTAATAGTGAGCAATGATTTTGTAAAGAGTCTATTGTAAAATATAAATTCACTTGCTCGGCATAAGTATGTATTCATCATTTATATAAATAAAAATGAACGCATATATGTGTGTTAATTATGCATGCCTTTATCGCTTATTCGATCACGATAAAATTTTGTAAATATGTTATTTGCGAATTCAAGAAGGTTTCTATATCATCAAAACCATTTTACAACTCGATTTGAGGCTATTTTAAAATGAAAAACGAAGCCGGAACCGAGCAACGCCGGGTACCCGAACCCGTTTCCCGAGCAACGCCGGTACAAGCCGCTAATTTAAATTATAATTTCACTAGCAATATCACTACTAAATATAAATCACAGGTCCAACTTATAATTACAACTAGTAAATAGGCCGATTTGTCAAGAAACGGAAAACGATAAAATGTGAAAACCCGATTGTGTGAAACCGAAATGAGTACCCGATTTAAATATTGTAACGTGGAGGTAAGCGGGTTCCGAGTTGAGGTTAAGCAAACGCCAAATATTGTCAAGATGCTTTATTCGGAGATGTTACTCTCGTGACGTCCCGGGCTAGAATGACTGGCCAACACCCCGCGTGCGTACGCGCACCCCCGCAAAGGGTTGCTACCCCTCGTCCACGCGGTGTTGCCAGCCAAACCATATAGAAAGGTAGCGACGCTACAATATTTTTGCATAGATTTAATTTTTTTATATATAATCACGTAATTCAAAGCCGATATTATTAACATCGGGCATATATACTATATATACAATGAAAAATTACCGATTTTTAATCGTGTATCACTAGTTGGAACCTCTCTACCATTTTCATACGAACGCACCAACTTTTTTTACACGTTGGTCCCCGCGCGAAAAGAGAACTCGGCGCACATTCGAAATACGAAACCCATTAACAAACACGATTAAAAAAAACCCCCCGACAATTTCCCAAACAACCAAACGCCACACACTCGGAACCCAACTCGATTTTGCTTTCGATCCGCGACGCTTCCGACCCGCAATTCCCTCAGCAGGAAGCGGAACCAAGCAGCGATCGGAGGCTTCCATCGTCTCCCGAAGCCTTCTTAGACCACGCCACGGCGCCTGCGCGACCCGCTCCAATAATGGGGCGGGAAGTGGGCGGGACGCTGGGCGGCCGCCAGTCTCGGGAACTGCCACGCAGCGGTCGCCCGCATACACCCCTATAAAAAAAAACCACCGAAACCTCATCAACGACCGAAACAACCCCCTAAAACTGCCCCCGAAGGCGGCCGAGACGCGACCCGCGGCGGCTATGCGGCGCAGGAGACGCCAGCCGCCGTCGTAAACTTCGCGAACTCGCGGCAAAACTTTGGACGCGTGCAGCGTTTCGAATCTCGGACCGTTATGTAACGGAAGTTGTTGGCCGAAGCGTGTGCCGAGTCGTGCTTGAACCGCCCCCTTGGACCTCGACGGCGGCGGATTTTTGGCGGGGGCGCGCATTTGAAATATGTGCGTCGCGCTGCGGAGGTTCGAATGCAAGTAAGTGAAACTTTGCGCGGAAGCCTCCGTTTCTGGTGTTACGTAAGTGTTTTTCGCGGATTTCGAGCGACGTGGGATTTCGAGTTTTTTCGCGTACGGGATCGTCCGATTGTGGTGTTCGTGGGAAAATTTTTGTGGTTGTGCACGATTTTTTCGCGTTTTAGAAGCGAATTTTTCGGCGAAAGTTTATTTTTGAATGTCTGAAAGCAATGTGGAACGATTTAGTGTGCGAAAATAGCGTCCGGTTTTTATTAGAATATGAAAAAATAGATGTTGAGTCGATTGTTTTCTTTGAAATAAAAACAAGATGGCGCCTGCACGTGCTACGTATGGCAATCACGTTTTCGCTATATTTCAACGAGTTTCATACAAAAATGTGTGAATGCCATCATTTCAAATATTAACTTTCTATAAAAAAAATAAAATAAATTAAAACCGAATAAAGCAACGACTCCGACAACTCATCAATCCATCCACATTCGACACAATAATTTTACGGTAAACAAAGGAAACCTGATATCCAAAAATACGCGAGCGATTTCCACAAATATTCTGCATATACCTATTGAACACACACGACACAAAAGATCGAAATTAAATACTCTATTATTCGCATTGTGTGGACGGATCGAGTATTGTGTTACGCGCCGAAAGAATGACGTCTTCGCGAACAAGACGGAGTAATTCGCGTAATTGCGATCGAAATTTATATTTTATTAACAAATATTGAAAAAGGAGGCTTTCTGGGCCATTATCACAATTTTTCGATTCCTCTGGGAACGTGTGCGCGTGAAAGTCCCCGGGCCGTTTTCGTATGAAAACTCTTTGCGTGTCGTAAGGGATAACTTTTTTATTGCGATTTTTTTCGAGGCGCTCCAACATAGCAGTTTTTCGGGGCTGTCTTACTTTTTATTTTCAGGCCAGAAAAATGTTTTTAGAGTGCGGTGGGCTTCCGATTTATGTGTGATGGTGATTTGGTTTTTTTCGTTGTGATGGTGATGGAATGTTTTATTTTTCTTTTGAGATGTGTATGTTGTTGATAAACGGTCGAGGTTTGGGAAAAAAATGTATTTATCGTATTTAGCTGATGAAAGACTGAAAAAAGCTTGTGTATTTTGAGTTTTCATCAATCATTTCGGTGAATATTAATACTTACTTCAAGTAAGACCTATGATCAATAGGGGATAACTCTGGTTTGTTAGACTATATATTTTTTAAAGTTTTAAATTATATCAAAAATTTTATAAAAAAAAATTATAAAATAGAATACTGGGTTCATATTTCTAATTATCATTAAGTCCAAAATACTGTGTTATACAAGTGTTTACAACCTTTTTTCAGACTGTAAATACCTAACTGCAGCAAATAATACATATATAATAATACTACAATTCACCAGTGAAACGTAGTTTTCATCGAAATTTGGACTTTTCAATAATATAAAACTTTAATATTATTTATTCAAACTAATTGGATCGAATCGATACACATTTTCTCGTGTATAAATTGTGCACCAGTTTCGGAACCACGTGGGTGAAGCCATACAAAGATCATTTATATTTTGCTCCGATCAATAAGTACGTTGTTGTTCGACGTTTTGAAAGAAAATTCCATTTCTGAACAAACAGCCGTGTAACAAATGAACGAAACGTTACAAATGCGAATCCCTCGAAAACATTAAATTCAATTAAATCCTTACAAAAACGACGCTGCAGGGAGCCTCGATCACTAATGAAAATTTAATTTCACCCATTTTCAACGAATGGTTAATTTATAAAAAAAGGCTCCATCCGACGTGCAACTTTCTTTCGCACGCACAGATCCGAATTTTCCGTTTTCGGTGTCGGTTTTTCCAACATCTGTCCCTTTTATTTCACGTATAGGTTATTTGCGGAGAACATTTCGCGCGGAACGTGACCCACAATCGAAACGAAACACAATGAATTTGGAAGGTTTTCAAGAAATGCAACCTCCAATTGTATACGAGTGGTTTGACCCGCTTTATTCGCTGTCGTAAAGCAAAGTTTTCGCTTATTCGAGGGACTAGTTTCGCGGTGGTGTCATATTTTTGTACTTTATGTTAATATCCGTCGGAGGTTTGTAATATATTTGTCGGGTTTGTTTATGAGGAATTTTTTCGTTCGGGTCACTTGGAGGTCTTCGGTTCGTCTGGATTTTAATGATTGTTGAAATGTGATCTTTCTATCGTATAATTTCTTGTATAGTAATTACACGATTTGTGTAAATCTTGTTCACTGTATAATTATTTTGATTTATATTTAAGACGATAGTGATGATATAATTTTCCTAAACGATTTTGTAATTTGTTAACGCGGTAAATTTTCTGTGAGCATAATAATTTTGTTATCAAAATGATAAATAGAAAGACTAAAAATAATATTAAATTGGAATCAAAATAAAGTTCGTTTTTCAGTTATCTTATAATATACAACTGAACGATTTTATATTTGAAAATGAAATCACGATTTTTCCAATAAGATTCGTTTTGAGATAATGAAGGAAATTTTTTTCCATTGAATTCTTGAAAATTTCCTACAATATACATTGTATTTTCATCGAATCGATTAAATCATGACTCAATGACTCAATTCAAAACCCATCAAATCGTTTTATTGTTCTCAGAACAGATAGGCTCGAAATGTCGATGGCAATTGGGAATATGAACTCGGACCATCATTATGAGCAGTATAATACACCAGTGGTATGCAAACATTTTCATCTCTGATCGAATAACGATTTAATTGCAATAAATTATTTAAATTTGTATCATGAAATGAAGCGCGTATGCTGTTCAATATTTCAATAATATTGAAGTCTGAAAATAAATATAGTTTTCCGGCGAATTTGTGAAATTTTGCTTATTTGTTTGATGTATTTAAGCGACGTTGTTATTATAAAATTTTTGAACTCTATTGTATTGAAATCGTATTATAGAAGGGCTGTTAATAGATCGATTTAAAATACGAAGTATCCAAAAAACATGTATGTACACTTGAACAATTCATAATATTATAACTCTCTATTTTTTCTTTTTTATTCTTTTCTTCCCCCACGATTTCTATAGACAATCCAGTTTAATTTTCAAAAAACGGATTCAGAGAAACTATCGGTTTTATAAAAGTATAGATTATTTTAAAACGAAATAACTATAACTCGATTCAGCCATATAAAACCTCATACATCTTCAAATCACCTTTAAAGCTCTAATATTTATAAATCGGGAACATGAACTCATCAATTAACACGATCATCAATTTACGCCAGTTTTCAACAGTTTACGCCAATCATTGTCTTCCTCTCATTAAACAACAACTCCACGTTAATTAATTATCCCGACGAATTGTTGATGCCGATTTGACACTGGCCTGGCAATTGATAGAACTCCGATATCTTACGATTCCATAAAATGTGCTTTCGGTGGATATTCCGGATCCCCATAAGGGATTAATTCGCGAGCGAAGTTCGAAGAGCGGAAAACGGAGACTCCGGTTTTACGGGCTAGTCTTAATTGCGGTTGTCACTGTTATTTAGTGTGCGAAATTTAATTGGGAATGCGATTTGTTTGCGGGATTTTTAATGGCGAACCGATGGATAGTGATTGGGTGAAGTCGCAAGGGTTTGGCGGGTGGGTGGTTTTCGCATGGAAATTTAAATATTTAAAATTTTTGTAGCGTTATTTTTTTGAAAGTAAGTCTCGTGAATTAATGGATGAGTTCACTGTGTTTTTATTCAATTTTGTAATGAAAATAACAGCGTTTTTTTCATTATCGGTTTGATTGAAGAGAGTCGAAAGCGCTTGTGAAATACGAAAAAATTCATTTGTCCGTATTCGCCACGTGTTTTTTTTAATCATATCGTTAAATAATTTTGATATTTCATAAATTCTGAATATTTCAAGATATATTTTTATTATTATAGTATCCATATATTATTTTTTATGTTAAGAGAAATGGTAAAAGTGTAATTTAAAGACTGTTCTGAAAAAATCTTTTATAAAAAGTTCCACGTTTGCGATACACATGGGATGAAATTTTGAGTCTTTCATTTTCGGTACATGTATGTACTGTATTTTCCACATTATGGCTTTTCTTCTTCGAATAAAAAAGTAAATAAATAGTGATGCTATAAAGTTGATAATAGACAGGTAGTGTGTTTGAGAAAAATATATATAATAAAAAAACGTTTAATAAAAATATTTAATATTTTAAATTCATTGATATAGATACACAAACAGCAGACTTCTCTATCAAAATACGTTTATCAAAATTTTTCTGATACAAACATAAATGAAATTTAAAATTGTGTTTTCATGTAATAGTCATAATATAATATAAGAAAAGAAATATTTTATATTCTGCGCGTACACTTTCGCCTTACACGCGCCCACAACTTTTTCCACCCTTTTATTCTTTTATGTACGTTTTTTTCTTTCTTAAGTCCGCAAAAACTTTCCTTAGATATCTAATGTTTAAAAAAGTTATTTTGAAGTCTTAAATTGCAATATTTTTACTTCTGCTCTTCGTGCGTGCGCAAGCTCGCACATACCAAACTTTCTCACACTTTGTATATTATTTTTCATTTTGATGATGTCGAATTTCAATACTTTCATATTTGAATCCCAACATTTCAACAACGAGACGGAGACTTAAAACTTGTTCTTTATTTGTATTTAGTTTGGCGTTGATCTCAATTTTAATTGGAAAGATATTTAACTAGCACGTCTTGAGATTCAATTAGTACTAACTTGCAGCAGAATTGATCGACTCAATGGAGTGAAAACCGATTAAATTAAAGCCTAGAATACTTTGACTTCATTTTAAATGTAAAGTCTATATCATTTACGACCTTCCAGTATTTTATATGTATTTAAATCAGAAGTGATCTATTTCACATTAATGAAAAATCACTCGTTAATTTCACTTAGGATTTATTCAATTTTTGTTCTGTGATATTTGAATATTTATCGGTTTCGCGCGAATCATAAATTTTGCATGATGATCAATCATTTTAAAATGTCAACCGTTAAAATTGAATGATCATTATTGCGGATACAGCCTCACCCATCAAAATTATTTCTGTAATACCATTGCGAGCCTAGATTATCGCGCGATTTAACAATAAAAAGTGGAGATTATTTTACAAAAAAATTTTATTAAAAAAAAAAACAACTCAAATGATATCTATTACAACTCGCTTTTAACATCGCGATCAAAGGACTCTACTAATGGGTGTTGGGAAAAAAGGAGTTTTCCGAGTTTGTTTGACAGACGATTTTCTCAGTTGAAAACGCCTCGATGCTTTTTTATATTCGCTCGAAAAAGACAATGCGAAAAATTCTCCATCGGACCGTTTGCCACTTTAGAAAGTTGACGACATAAAATTTTGTGTAAACTTTCGGATATAATTGAAATCACGTCTTTCCAAAGCCGTTCGGTTCGATTCGACGCGAACAAACATCCGTCTATCAAATTAATTGAATTTCGTTCGTGTAAAAGCTCTTTTGAACGAATACACTCGCTTTACATCAATTAATCTGCGAGATTGTTTGGGGCGAGTCGCCACGTTTGATTTTTGGGAATCGAGTCGAATTTTCCGATATAGGTGCCATAAAAATTTCACTGAAAAAAAGTAATGGATTAATTCGTGTGAAGTGCTCGATTCGAAAATTAAGTTTTGACACGTTCGAATGTGTCTGTGTTTTGAGAATGTTTCGTGTTTGATGTTCCGAGTATTGTTAGAAACTTGTCAAATGTAGAAGTTTAGAAACGGTGTGATGTCTAAAATTAGTTAAATGCCTCAATTTAATACTGTTTTGTATTGTTATATGTCACATATTCAATGTAAATGATAATTAAATTATATAGAAAACATTTTTTTAATGATTAAAATAGGTTCCAGATGAATCTCGTTTATTTTTAAAATATAATTATTTCCCTCTTGATTTTTAATGAAAAAATGAGAATATATTCAAAAATAAATATAAGCGATTCGGTTTGTGCGTTGAATTAATGAAGCGTATTTTTTACGTGATGGATGAACACTGTTCCTTTTTTTCATCCGTTCGTTCAAACATAAAACCAGAATGTATTTTTGCGAAAATTTATTCAGTCGAATCGTTTGAAATTGTCGTTTTTTTTCACTCTTTTGAATATCGATTTGTTGGTGTTCATCAACTATGGACCGACACGAGAAATCTTTGTTCTAAGATTGTATAACATTAAGCTGTGATGACAATCTACAAAGTAATATGTTAATCTAGATGACCCATATTATAAAGAGAATGAGTCGTTTTACGTAACAATCGAGATGAAGCGATA
This sequence comes from Hydropsyche betteni, assembly GCA_028571205.2. Taxonomy (NCBI): domain Eukaryota; kingdom Metazoa; phylum Arthropoda; class Insecta; order Trichoptera; family Hydropsychidae; genus Hydropsyche; species Hydropsyche betteni. Next base: position 1,699,174 of record JAOXNN020000066.1, on the reverse strand, counting down.
GGGATATTGTGTTATAAATTGAGTTAAATACATACTAAATATCGTTATCGGTTAAATTTTACAGCTGAATATTGGGTGATTTTAAAGATTTTTTCAAAAATTTTAATCATAATAAGAAAATCTAATAGTTTTTGTAAACATATTAATTTATTTAGGGTCAGTTACCTTCAATCATCTTAATTGAGAAAAAATAATATAATTGATAGATAAACGTGGATGTATTTCATTAACCTGAAAATAATTAGGAAGCAATGACTTCATTGTTCAGCTATTGAGAACTATCCTCCTTACTACTAAGATAAGGGAAATTGCTGAAACTTCCGACGGCATCGGAAAGTCTTTGTTCTTCAATGGACGTAACATCAACCATATATGACGGCGATGATATAAAATTACAGACTCAGCCCAATATTTTATTATATCGAAATCGATACACAATATCACATAACCAACACGATGGAATAATTCACGACGCTTTCATAGTCGGCGCAAACACAAACACCATGCATTTGCGCACACAAATTACTTTGTACATAATCGTCTCAGCTGCTTACGTACGACATACATTTATTCAAAACATTATCACACTGCATGTTGGCACGGATACGTTAAAACGACCCCTTCGGAAACGCCATCGGTCCGAAAGGGAGCGATATGTTCGCAGACGCGACCCGAAAAAGCTGTATGGAGAGTGGAAAAAAGCTGTCCGAAAAAAGAAAACAATCAATCAACGATTTGGATCGAAGTCGCCGAGATGGCCAACGGTAGTAGTAAGCCTTTTTGCGGAGTCAGGGGCTCTTTTTATTGTTCAAACACTTGAGCTCATCAGCCCGCCCAATCAATCAAACTGATTGAGAGAGTGAAGCGGCAATTGACAACGGAGGAAACTTTTTGCTCTACACATTCATTATCGGAAGCGACCTATTATTGCTGGACTTTGGAATTTGAATCGAGTTCGTTACAGGCTTCGGAGGCGAAGGCTCACTTTTGAGATTATTCCGAGCGCACTGGGAGATTGCGAACGAGTTTTGTTGTGTGTTTGAGATGTTGGAAGATTGATGGTGGCTTGTCTGGTTTGGTCGTTTTAATTTTTGAATGATTATATCAAGGAATACTTTTGATGATATGGGTGGTTTTGTATAAAAAGTGATTTTTTTTTATAATGGTTGTCAGGGTTTTGTGTATTCCGTCGAGCATACAGATACGCTAATTAAGTCTTGTTTACTTTCGTAATTAAAAATTGTTTGAGAGTCTCATTATACTGTGAGTTTTCTTAAACTTAAACCTGTAAATATTATATATTTACTACATAATTGTATAATATTAATAACTAACATCTATTAATAGTATAAATTAACAAACTACAAATATTTTAGTTGATGTGTCATGAAATATTTTATTTTCCTACTAATAATGTACCGAAAGGTTGATATTTTTTATCGGAAAAATAATAGCATACCAATCAGATTTGATCGAATTTATTTTATTTCAAATATGAATATCCTTTATATATTGAATGAAACATTTTAAAGCATAGAATTTTTTACATCTCGACACGAAAATACAGATATTCTCATCCAGATTTAATGGCACTTTACTTATAGAGTTCATATGTCAGGAATATTATTTTCGTAGGCCGTATAATAAAGGCAACTGTTTGAACGGTTTTATTGCTCAAAAAATAAGATTCCTTGCGAGGGCTAACTACCCGTTCCCTTTAGGCGTATTTATGCGAAAACTTTTTCAATATTTCATATTTTTTCGACGTTATAAATAGTGAGTTCCCGTATGATGCATTTGTTAGCTCCCGAGATAATTTTATCGAAGATATATAGATTGGAGTAGATATAAATGTAAGGGAACACTTCATTAGAACTTATTTACTCGGAAAAACCGATAAGTGAACCTTTCTCGTTAATATCATACATTTGAAAAAAAAAAAAAACAATTGATTTCATATTTATAACATTTTTATTTTGCACTAGAAGGTAATATAATTTTTCATTGTTTCAATCGTACATGTATATAAAATCATTTTATATTCAAAGATTATAACACTATCTGGATTTAAAACACAATGTGAAATTCTAAAACGAAAATCTTTCACACTTTCCACGGAGATAACGTAAAGCCCCCTGAATTCGAGATCCCTCACAATTCTTCAAATTGAAATTTCACACGCGAAATCCCCACACGGCTCGGCGTCGAATAATAAAATTCCATACAGACACACGATATATACATTGGAATCGTTTCGCAAATACGAAAGAATTCGAGATCGTCGTAAAAGCTCAGTAAGCGCACCATTCGGCCACCGAGACCATTGTACGCAAACGATACAATGTTTCATATCCGGAAGGACAGCCGAAAGGTCGACAAAGGTGTGTGTATGTGCGATATTTACGTTATGACTCCTTTTTCTGTATGTGTCGCAATTTTTATCCTGGTCTCTTCGGGTTATTGCGAGACGATTTCGGTAGACGTGGCCTGAGGTTCGTCACGTATTTCCGTAATGACGTTTACGGGGCACGTACTGGCTAACTATATATTGTATGGGGTACACGTCGCGGGATACCCTGAATGTCAATGGTTTGTATGTGGAGGTGATGGGGGATGTCTTCGGATGAGGTGGGTTCGAGTGATTAGTAAAAATTTTCGTTTGGGCTGATTTGATTAGTGTTAAGGTACATGTTTAGATAAAACTATTGAAGGAATTGTTTTTGTATGAAAAAAAAGGTTTATATATTTTTTTCGTTATCAATTAAATTTATTTGATGTATGCGTATATGCTAGTTAATAGTCTAATAGTGATGAATGGGCTGATTTTCATTGAAGCTCAGTGACATGAAGGGCTTTCAGTAGATGATTTATTAATATTATATAATCACATACAATCAGTATTAAAAAGAAGATTCAGTATTTAGTTCCTATATATAGAAGAACCTCGATTATTTGGGCTAAACAGGATTTGAGATGCTTCGGAAAAGACAATAACTAATTTATTAAAAATTAAATTGAATTATTTATAAATATTTTTGGTGTGCATTGGTGTGCACAAAACGAAGTTATAATTTTAAATACTATACGTGAAAAGTTTATTAACTACATTTTTTTTTTCAAATAAAATTCCTCTCAAGTTTTAGTTTGATTACCCTCATAGTTGAATTTTTCATGAACTAATACAATATTTTTACGAATAATTGAGATCCGAACAATAGAGGTACGACTTAACATAAAAAAATGCTCAAGTTTCACAAAAGTCTCATCTTGCATAAGACATCACATAAACTTATCGTAACAACAGACGGATGCATAAAACTTAATACATATCCCGAACATTCTATAATACATCATTCATCCATAAAAAAAAAATAAACGCACTCCGGAAAACTGACGAAAAACATTATTGATTGCGCATAAAGCTGACCATTATGCCGTTTTTATTGACCGATAGTATCGCATTACGCATCATTGTCAGCATCGACAGCTAGGATTTATTAGTCCTCATTAAATCCGACTTATCTGATAAATTTTTGCCGGGCACCGCACAAACTCGATAAAGGCGTTACTGTCGCACATCGAAGTTAATCTAATATCGAATATCACTATCCAGTGTCTCATCTCGCGTTTTGCCACGATGATAATTCGATATTTTCGTATCTCACGTTTGTGCGTATGTGCCACGTAAGCTGGAGGTTTGCCGAGTTTGCCTTGACACGCCATTATGTAAACGCGAAATTTCTCGAGATTTCGATGTCACATTTAACGGTGAATTTGTGCTAAGTATCCGATGTGCTTTTGTCCCCGCTGTCGTGTTTCAGATAACGATTTATTGAGAATGGTTGGTATTGTTTTGTTTTTTTTTGGGTTTCGAAGTGTGGGTTTTTCTAAATTTATGTTCATTTAAGTGATCAATCAATTAACTAGATTGTTCAGTTGAAAAAGGTTCTGTGTTTATTTTCGGTTTCGCCTTGACCTATTTGTGTTTTGAGATTGGCTAAAACTGAAAGATATTGATCAAATTTTCATACATATCGTAAATGATTTTTATTCATTAGTTAATCTGTCTTCATTGATATTCATTTAAGTTTCAAGCATATTTTGATTAAGATGTCAAATTTATGAATATATTTTTACTATTACGAAGGAAAAATTGGTTTATAAATAAAAATATTTTCATTTTTCCTTTTTTTTTGCATATTTTTACGTCTTAATTGTTAGTTATAGGGGGGATGCCGCAAATGAGAAGTGGACGTTATAGGGGGGTTTACTGTACTTTTTTAGAATCAATGGCTTAATAATTTTGAATGCAATGACTTATATCGAGCATTATAGTCAAGCAAAATGGTATATAGTTACAATCGTGCATTGTTATTCTGGAACCATTTGGCAAGAGACACTTATAGTATTCAAGAATAATTTTCCTCTTATCATTATGCAATGAGTACAAACAATAAAGAATAATACCTAATTTTGCGATGGCATTGAAAAGACTATATATTATTGTATTAGATAGTCTGATTTATACAAAAATTATAATATAAATAAACACCAATTATTATAAAAACACACAAAAAATATTTTCGTACAACTTTAATCGAAATAAACATGTATTTATTTTACACGCGTGAACAAATACGACAATTTCACTGATCACTCCTCGCGCATGCTAATAAAAATCCGGCTACACAATTTTCCCCCACGATACGTAGACTCACCGAAACGTAACATGTGACCGAAAATTTTTTTCCCCGCTATTTTTTTTTCATTTTTCCCTCACCAAAGAAAAAGTTAATCGCGGGGAAAACGCTCCGCGATGCGATAATGTCGTTTCGGGGGACCGCGGCGCCGAGATTTATTCGCCACGAGATAAATTCTCGATTTTCGAGCCGGTCGTCCTCGATAAGTCGAGTCCGACGTTTCGGCGATGGCGAATATGGCCTCACTTTAATGTGAAACGGTAACAAATCATCGTTTATCTTTGTTTCGATGGGGCGCCGAGGAAAAATGACCGCGGCGGACGGCAAGAGTTCGTTCCGTGACGTTGATGGTTTCGGTGTCTTGATTTGACGTTTTGATGCTGGGTCGTGTTAAATGTTTGTCGTGTATGTGTTGTTATGTGCAAATTTGAAATCTTATGTGTTTTCGTTTGATTGGGTGTTATCTGGACTAGTAAATTTTCCACATATGTAGGAACATGATTGGAGACAACGATTGGCAGGTGGTTTTTGATAAGGCATTTCCTTTTATGGGTTTTCTTTGTTGGTGTAAAGGTGTGGAATTTTTGGAAGGAGGACCGACTCAAACTCGCGGATCGAATGTACTGGGTGCGCTGATTGCCGTCGACCGCATGTAATTGTTGTTGCAATTGATCCCGACGTCGGTGCATGTAATTCGTACTTCGCTCGATAGAGTTAGGAATCGTAATCGTAATTTTTTGGAATCGTCTCATCAATGAGAGATTAAACTCTCATTTTCGAGTCAAATGGGTAAATACGCAATTTTAGACGATCGAGTAGTTGTTAAAAACGGAATCTACCCTCGCCATCTCCTCGACTTGAATCATCATCTTTACGAATAATAATCCACGCATTAAATTTAAAATTTATGTTGGAAAAAATGTTATTTTTTACAGAAAGTAATACACTAGTGGTTGATCGTGTATAAGTAATTGACCATTCGTGAAAACTTTTTTTTCTACGTTTTTCTGTCAGATGGACAATTATAATACTTATATTATACATGTTCAACCACTGGTTCATTATCTTACATCGCAGAAATGTTTTTGTATTGCGTGGTAAATTTAGTGTAATTAATCAAATTAAAATATTTGAGTTTTTCACATTGTAATGTCAAATTTTTTTTATTTGACTTATGAAAATTTCAATTAATATATTAACGTATAGGATAAAAAGAAAATTGCGGTATTTATATGTAATCCTATCAATTTTTTCATTGTTGCTATTCTATTATAGCTTCGTTTGTATTTTATTATTTGAGTAAACAAACCGCCGCAAATATCATTTTTACACGTCACATAATATATATTTTTTACAAAGGTAACATATGGGACGGAAAATAAAGAATAAAATATCCTACAAAGTAAAGGATAATCCTTTCCAAGAAATATCCGAAAATTTTGTTTACAGGAGGTTTTTTTAATAGAAATTTTGCGACATTAACACGAATGATATTTTCATTAGGGATTATTGTTGTTTTTCGAGGAAAAATTAATTACTTCAGTTTATTTGTTAGAAAAGCAACCATCCTAGTTTATTTCAGTTTGTTTATTTGTTTCGTTTGTTCAATTTTCAAGCTTTTATTTTTAGTTAACTTTTTGATGATAGTCATTTATATATTTTATGAAAAAAAATTATTTATAAACATTAGGAATTTTTAGTAATACTTTTGACGGTTGCGTATAGCAAAAAATAGCCATCTGCAATTTTTTGCTGAAATACAAACAACCCAAATGCTTAAAAAAATGGCATCTATTTCCACCGACATTGAGTTTCATACTCGGAACTATCGATAACGATAAGCGAAAATATAACAACAGCATCGAGAAAAATATTCGTTGGAAATGACTATTATTCACACACAGAGATTTAAAAAATAAAATACCGACGATTGTAAAAAAAAGAGTTCTATAAGCGGGCACTTCATTCAAATGACTGCCTTCATTAAAAAATAATTTGGAAAATTTAACAAATGTCGTGTAATATATATAGACACACACACATATATATATATATATAGTTTCTAAAAAAAAAATTGTACATATAATAAATAAAGATATAATTAAATTACGTTTATATATTTTTTCAAGAAAAACTACTCGTCAGGATAATTATTTTTATATTTATTTCTGATTTAAATCATAAATTATATTATAAAATAAGACAAAGTTCAATTCAAGTTCAATTTTTTTTATAAAATGATTATTTGTAATGCAGAAATGAGAAATCAATAGAATAATTAAAACATATTAAGTTAGATGAAACTAAAATCAAAATTGAACTGAATTAAAATTTTTTTAATTAAGTTTTAACTGATTTAAATGATCAATAGCAGAAGCTTGTCCACTATTACGGACAGTGAAAATACGTCCATCGTAATGTATACGGCGGTCTTCACACCTGAAGTCAACAGAAATACAATTGGAAACTGATAAAATTTGATTATCAATAAAAACATGAAATAACTCTTAAAAAATCAAAACCTGACAAAAAAATGGCTTTGGTACCCCAAAGAAGCCGTAAAATAAAAAAAAGGTGTATTAAAACGAACAGATCCTTGCGAAGGATTCAAATATACTTGGAAATTATTTGCATTTTTATAAATTCTGAAAAATAGGAATGCATGAAAACGTGCTTGTTATATTATACAAATTGATCTTTAACATAATTTGATAATATTTATTATTCATAATTATAACCTAATTTTTCCATCTAGATATTGGCTTATACGCAAACCGTTAATCTTCCAATTAGTTTGGCCATTATCTGACATCCAGTATTGAGATTCGTGAAAAATTGACATTGCTTCGTACTTACGATCAAAATTCGAATTACTACAAAAACGCCATTATTTTTATTGTATAATGCATATATAAAAACACATCGAACCACATTATTAATTAATTCCTTACAAGAAAAAAGTTTTCATAAACAATTCTTCGTTTATAGTTAAGAACCAATCTACTGTTGTTTTAGGACCTCCAGCATCCAGCAAGAATGTAGTTGCTTTATTTTCAGTAGTAAAAGATACTCCTTTCTTCCATATTTTGGCGTATCTAATTAATTTAAATCATTAAATTGAGTTATAAAGCTTTATAAGAATGTTGGATATACCTGATTCCTTTTTCGTTAGGTGCTTGTATTTCTATTCTCGACATTTGAGAGAATACTCTTCCCATAGGATGGTCTATTGCTGACATATTGTTGCATGCTGATAATACTATTGATATACCATTTTCTAAATCAGTGATATATATTCCGTTATTTATAGTGATTTCCACCCTGAAAATTTAAGAGACCGTTTCAGTAAAATAGATTTTCAAATACGTATGTTATATGGTGTTGCGGTTCTTACATATAATTTTTTAATGTAAGAATCAATGTACCGAGAGATGTCACATGAACTTTGGGTACCTATAATTTTATGAAACGTTTTTTTTTTAATGTAATAATATGTTTTAAATTGATTGATTGAATTTACCATGATTGATTCAGTTGATGTAACAAACTAAAAATCTCACACTTGTAATTAATGATCTTGATAAAATTCAATATATTATGAAATGTTTGATTATGGAAACAATATAATCACAAGCAATGAACACTAACTGCGAAAACAATTGGAAAAAAAAACAACAAATGAAATGTTCTAAGCAAATTGATTAATTTGAAATGTGGAATTCTTATTTTTTTAGACGAATTGTGATAACTCGGTATTTTTATTATATAATATTTTTCAAGTAAAATAAAAATATTCAGTAATGTAATTTCCATTCCAAACCAATATTATAGTACAAATTTTTTTGAATGAAGATATTAATTTCAAGACGTTACGTTGTAACATTATTGTCAACTTGAACGAAATTAATATTGTATGTGAAACAATGGAGAGTCATAGAAATAAATAAAAGTTGATACAATTGTTGACACCCAAGTCTCTTTTTACACGGGGATAAGTTTCAGAGGCTACCGTGCAAAAATATTTATGGTGACAATATAAAAATTAGGAATAGGTTCCATCAGTACATTTGGATAAAACTTCTATCCAAATATACTTATAAAAAAAATAATGTGGCGAAATTTTGCTATGTGGAGTCGTCCAAAAATATTGTAGTTTTTTATTTAATAATAACTATAATTGTATACTGATCTGGCCTGTATCTTACCATCGTGGCAAAACAATACACATTTTTTATTCATACATCGTTAATGTGAAAAAGTACAGTGTTCCAAAATAATCAGTTCTTTCCCTTGAAGCATGTTATTTAGAAACCGTGTAACAAGAGTTTTGGGTGTATATTATATATTTTGTCACTATCTGATCTGATTTGAATATATTTATTATATATCATGAAGGTATTTCCGTACGTTGATTTTCTTTCTTTATAATTAATTTGACCTATCAACGTGAACAATCTCTCATAAACTTCTAAATGATCTCTTTTTTGTGGATTATGTTCAACTCAAATCCAATTTTTTCAATTTATTTTTTTAAATTCCATCATCAATTTAATTTTACTTTTTCGGATCATGATTTTTTTCATAGACTGAATTTTCTTTAAAATTTTTAATTCTACGGTCGCGTTTTCCAACCGAAAGTCATTACTGGCAAGACACGTTGATTAAAAACCTTTCTTCTTCAAACATACAAGAATTTAAAATTTAAAAACCACATTCATTCTTTTGAAGCACCCTATTCTAGTTTTATTCGTTTTTTTTTTTTAATTTTTCTTTCCTTCCTCATATTCATATTTCACCCAGATATTTATGCAAAATTTACTTTTTCATTTTCCATGACAATCCCATGAAAATATCTCTAATATTAACTTTTTTTTTTAATATTCAAATTGATATATACTATTTATTATTTAAAATATTCTGATATATCGAAAATGTCATTCATTTACTTTTAGCAGGTGACAATATATAACGAGACCTCTCATGACACGTCACACGTCTCGGTGCGCAAAAGCCGACATTCATCATACGATCTTCGGTATTCTGGTACTAACATATCTCTCGTCTTGGGTTTTTGGATAGGTCGAGACGAGATCGAGAATATCGTCTTGGCTTTCGCCGATATGGAATATGATCCGTCACGTGTCGTCGGATGTTCGTAAAACGAGATTTCCGGATCGTATAATTGATAGCCGGGACTTTCCCGTGTTTTACGTCGGTACTTTCACTCGCCCCTCGTCAACCCGGATTATTTCGCTTTTTGACGTTACCAAAGTTCCATAGAACTCGAAAAAAATAATGATACGTCGCGAAAATGTGGGATTAGTGCCGATGGAGCATCGAAATCCACTATTAACGAAAAAAAAAAATTTTATGTAAATTTAATGTATTACATGTTATAATTTTTGATGGATTTTGTTTTTTTCTGGATAAAAAATGGTGTTATATAAGTGTACGTGTAAACTATGCGAGTGTTCTGAACGCGTTCGCTCGGTGAAATATGCCGCCCATCACTCAAAAATCTCGAAGTCGAATCTCGTGGAGGAATCGTCATTGTCCGTCACATAAAAAGTGTACTCTGCAAAATTTCATGCCATTTCGAAAATCCTCGAAAAGTATATTACATCGCTGCAAAGAAAGCGGCTCGAATGAGAAAAAACGGATGTTTAAGCGCATAGACCGGTGAGAACTCACAAAAGAATGTAATTAGGAAGCGCGAGGGTTTTTAGAATTTTACTACTGCTTCGTTCGCCGTCAGTGTTCTTGACATTCAGAAAAAATCGGTGGTCGAAAGAATTTGGCGAGTTTGGCTGTTATTCGCTTAATCCGAACTGAATAGAACTCCGGAAAGTTCGGACGAATTGTTTAAAGAACATTTTCATCAGCAGATGTTTCTATATGGAAGCATATTCAAGCAAGATACGAATTGGTAGAATCAATATTGCTTTTGTTTTAAAAGAAATAAATCTTTCTCGAATTCTTGTTTTTTATTGAGAATATCGATATTGTTAAACAAATGTTACATTTCGATATAGTTTGAAATAAAAGTGCTATTACGAAGGTCAATATGAGTTGACGATTTGTTGTTTTATCGAGACCGTATTTCAGATTAACTTCCAGATATATA
>JAOXNN020000066.1:1654361-1688118 GCA_028571205.2 Hydropsyche betteni | reverse complement strand
TATATTTTATCTTATAAAATAGTTGCAAAAAAATCTGTATAATTTTTTCCCACTATGTGTTTAAAACATGAAAAGTGTTCACTTTATATTCACAGATTTATATTAAACGTCTGTCAAAAGTTTGAACAATCTACCCGTCCCGTCAGATATGTTTACGTGCACTCCTACCTAAACAAACAAAATTTCCTCTTTAGTTTTCATCGCACTGACATATTCAAACGAGCCGCTATTTACAAACAATTCCTTATCCGCAATAATCAAAATCACAGAATCCTCCGACGATTAACAATGCAGCGAAATCTCAACGCGGCTCTCCGGCTTAAAGTTCATCGCCAGAAATTGAACCTAGACATAATTAAATCTGTCCACAAGTGACGAGAACTAGGAAATAGTTCCTCTGAATTATTTATATCCCGGATAAAAGCGGTGGTAGACATTAGCGTCGGTGACGTCACACATTACTACCACCCATCTCGTCTAGTTGGGAGTCATCCTGTGCGTACACAAGGGTGGTAGGAGGGCAAGAAGACGGTTCTAGAGGACGTGTTTTTTTGTTGTTTACCACCACCCCCCCAGGAGAGTGCTTCGATCGATAAGGGCGGTGGGTCAAGGGTTCGCTTCTATGCGACGCCTACATCCTCTGTGTCTTATCATCGCATGTTTTTTGTTTAAATTTGGATTTGCGTAATATGTGTGGAGCAGTCGAGTGTAGATAAAAAAAAATCTTCGTGGTTATCCTGTCGGCGTTTCGTTTGAGTCTTGTAAATAAAGTACATACATTTAAAATTTATTCGTAGAGATTTATTTTAAAAATATTCGTGTACGCAATTCATAGAATTTCTTTGTTGTACCGAGAGGGAAATTTGAAACTTCGATTTTGCGTTTCATCCAAAAAGTAATCTAGTTCGCAGTGTGATCTCTCTATTTGGCATCGAACGAAGCACAGGCGTGATAAAAACGTATATCGTGTATACGTTTTTTTTCATGTAAAAGCTGTGGAAAGCATCGCCGAATCCAAATTGCCAATTTGCCGCTTGCCGCCGGTTGTTTAAACACTTTAGCGGTTTTCGCGAGCGGCAAATATCGTGAGGAATTCGTGACCGGAATTCCGAAGCGGTTTGGAAACTGTCGCTTTTGATTGATTTTATACGTAAAATGTTCTTGGGATAAGATTTATCTTATGTGGGAAGTTTTGAAAGCCTCAAAAGGGATTAATTTGATTATAACTAACGCGTTTCAGCAGCGTGATTTGCGCTCAGTGACATTTTTCCTCCAGCTACCTAATCTTATTAAATCATAAGACTTCTATATAATATTTCATTAAAGCCTTTTGGGTTCTTCGTATGTTTTTTTTACTAGTAATAATAATTAATCTAAATTAAAACTAGATAATATATCTTAGTACTTATTCTGATAAATTTCTTTGAGAGGTATGTAATTTTATTTAAATAAAAATGTAATGATTTTGAAAAAAATAATAGATCGGTTTATAAATAATACTAGTGACCTTAGTTTCTGTTCTCATGAGAATCACGAAACGTCTTTCCGTTGATCTGACACTAAAACCAGGTAAATACTCGACGACTAGGATGACCAATTCTCGAATAATCGTCTTCGGATTTACGATGGATTATGAAGAACTTCGTTCTGGAAGAGGGTCCGATTCGGTGCAGATTTGGGTCAAGAGGTTAACACTCCATTCGCCGATCCATAAAAGCTTTTAATATTATGTTTTATATTTTATTTATGGGTATTTATTGTTGCTCGGCCGCAAATCAAATAATGTTTGTGTTTTGAATTTGTGCCGCAATTAATTTGAAATTATATTTTATTATTCAAACTTTGTGCCGTTCCTTTTGACAATATGCAAATTTAAATGACGTTTAACGCCTTGCGCACGGTGTAAGTTTCTCATTTAAGATTAGTCCCCATCGGGATTATACGTTTTCTTGAAACTCGTTGACTTTGTAAAATTACTTAGAGAAAATTATTGCTTTATTATATGTAAATAAGTCTTTTAAGTCTGTTATATTATTTATTTATTTTCACAAATTGCCACAGAGAAAACTTCGATTTATAATAGATCAAATATATATGTATACGAAAGTATTGGAGAGCAATCTTCGGTTAGTTATTTCAAATGTAAAAAGTTTATATTTTCCATTTGCACGAGGCGATATATTCAAATGTGAAAAAGTATTTTACCGGCGATATAGTAAAATGTGATCTTCGGGCGCATCGTTATATAAAAATGGAAAAACTTCGCTGCAGACCGTTCCTAAAATCTAAAATAAAAAAAACGAATTGTTTTTCAGCTTTCATCCAGTGGAAATTTCATATCGTCTGATGCGGTGTGTCTGTAACAAATAGTTTATTTAATGGAGTATACATAACGTATGTGCGCGTCGTCTGAAAGTTTTGAGATATCGACGACCCATTTCACGACGCGTCTGCGTGACAACCAAGGATTTTCAGCTTTGGAAAAGACAAAGAATCCTCCGGGATTACCATGGGCTAAGGACGATACCATAAATTTTCAATGTTGTCGAGGAATGTCCTTTGTTTTAATTTTTTCTAAAAGCCAAACCGTTGGCTCAGGAGAATAGACGCTTACATCGTAATATGAATATCACTTAACATATAAATTTTATGGATCTAGATTTATATGTGTTTCCAATTTATAAAAGAGGATGCTTTTGGAATTGGAACATTGGATATTGAATATTGGAATTTGCGAGAGTCACGATCTTTATTAATAAAAGAGCAACGTATAATAGACAAAATTTAATCGATTGTTTGAAAATTGAAAGAAAATTTAGATATGGCACGTATTGAAAAAAAATGAAAAATTTACAACTTCAATTATTTTTTTAAATTCGGATCGAGTACCAGATGAGTTTTCCTCGAGCATAATGAAACTACTGTAGATGCAGAACCTTATTTTGCAAACACCGTTTACTCTACAAACATCCCACTTACGAATAAAGAAGTAAGCCAGATTGCCATGTCATCTAAAGGTAGTTACATAAATTATTTTTCCTGTTGGTCAATGGCAAACAGACGTGCAAAAGAGCGCATTTCCGAGAAAATTGTTAACGTAAATCATGAGCAGTTGTCAAACGTTCACTGTTTACGTTTCCGTTGCCGTTTCGTAGGTACTGAGAAGGGCTTAAGTCGTTTCGTTGCTTTTAATTGAAAACGTCACAATACCGTTATGTTTCGGAACACAAAACGGCTCGTAATAATTCCGTTTTCAGATTTTCGCAAATTGTGAAATTTCGCTTGCACGAGCTTAAAACGGATTGGTTCCCGTTATGATGTAATGTGTCTGTCATCTACATTGTGCACGAAATAAGCAAAATATTCGTTTAATTAATATGTAATATTAAGAAATTTTATATTGATTGTCAATAAATTTTATTATGCGAAGTATGCGTGTATTTTTATTTAAGTGCTTTTCGGTGTTGTATTCAGTTATTTTGTGGCAATCGTTCAAAGTTGATTGGATAATCGTTTTACAATATACCAATTTACGCAGGTTTGATCAATCAGTCAACTATTAATCCAATGAATAGCCTGTAAATAAATGGAAAAAAAAACTGGCACGTACAGAAAGAACTTGACCCAATTACCACTGTAAATACGGGAACCATCATCAGCAAACATTAACGACACCCGAAAAGCGGCAAAAGCTTATCATCACAACACAACATTTGAGAAGCTCGCATCCCGAAAGCTTCCAGAGTGCCTCCGAAGAACGAACAAGAAAGCAAGCAAGCACAAGTCCGAATTGATTCAATATTTCCGAGACACTCGCGCTGAAACGGGTTCCTCTCATATTGACGAAAGCTTTCTCTGTGATTTTCGATGGTCTATTTTTTCCCAATGTTTTATTTTACCCGCCGCTTTCGCTTTCGTGCCTCGCTCCGCATTATTATTTGATTTTCTCGCAACTGCCATTACAAACTTCGGCTCCGTCGAACGGACGAAATATAAGTTTGTTTTATAAATAAAATCAACTCTCGGTCAGAAGTGGGTTGTTCTTCTTTCGACTCGTTTCGCTGGTGTCGGTTCGATGGTATTTTTCCTGGGAACGTTCATAGCGTGGGTTTTTGTTCATTCCGAAATATCCAAAGGGTTTCGTGGGTTCTTATCTTTAATATTTCTGGTAGATAAATATTAAGTGTTGGTCGATTTATTGTGATAAAGGATGGTTTATTTCCATGTACAGTCGTAAAAATAAATATTTGGTTTATTTTATATTTTAACGGAAAAAATAACTGTAACTTATTGAACTTTACTGTATTTTTTTTAGTCTGTATAACGTTAAGTATTTTTGATATAATTGAAAGTTTAAATGATTTTATACATTATGATAAGGGAAGGGTATATTTTAAGGAGTTAACTACTGAAATCATCCCTTATCAAACAGTTTCAGGTCAATTGTAAGCAATCACATCTAAATACTAACTGGATCACATGTCATTGAGCTTTCGTGATTGATAGGAGCTATTACATTCGACAAGATTAAGCTGTCGACCTTCAACTTAATTAATTATAGACGAAAAAAATACATAAAATTTCTTATACAATCATAATAAATAAAAATAAAAAGACAATCATATATTTTTTTCTATAGCTTTAAAAATGATATATAAGTAATAATTCGAATTAGAATAATAAAAACTTGATCATATCACAATACTATTGTATATAATATTATTCATAATACATTTTTGGAAATTGAACATTTCACTACCGGATATCGAAACCGCTTACGTGTACAAGTAATCAGCTGAAATTAACGAAGCCTGCGATGAACTACGACCCGAAAAAATTTGAGCACCACCGGTCCCTATCCCTTATTTGTGAGATATCTTCGGTTGTATCCTGACATTGATATGTGAGTTATACTCATCTTGGGCCGAGAAACGGGATATGCGCGAACGTTTCGATACCGGCACCGCCAAAAAGGATCTCTTCGGTATATTTTTCCATTTTCAACAAGACGAAAATATATATCGCGTGCACACCTAGTCCAACATATAAATAAGCCCTTGCTGGAAGGCCTCCACGTGTCCCTTTTACAAATTGCACATGCTTTTTCACGAGGTTCCGAGTGCGCTCTTGTCGTTCGCCTACTTCTGTCGTCGCGGCACTTGTACGAAAATAAATATTGCCCGCGGTTTACGTTCAATTAAATTCCACGTATACACGTGTAAGTTCGCATGAAATTTATGCGAATATGTGTATGTGCGAAACGAGAGTGGAAAAGTTTAAGGGCGAGAACGACGCGTCGCTTTTACGGCTTCGACGTGTTTGTTGAGTTTTACGGCGGCGGTTTTTGAATTAACGGAAATTTTCTCTGAGTAAAGTTTGCGTTGATCGGTTTTCCCCGATGAATTTCCGCATGGAATCGTTGTTCGGCGCATAAGTATTGCTGAAAATATTGGTTTAAAAATATGAGATCGACTTAATAGATGTAATAAAAGTTTATGTCAAAATAATCATATTGAATTGTAATTATAAAATGCTATTCTTATATTGGATATGAAGTATTACCGAGAATTAATGATCAAATATTTTTTTGACTATATTATTTGTTGCTCAATTGATGATGGTGATTTATATTTGAATGTTATGTTTAATACAGCCCAATTAGAATTTGATACAATATTAATTTAATAAAATATTAAAAGACGACTTAGAAAGATTAATTTTAATTCTAAAAATATTGTCAGAGTACTACATCATCTTCCTCGATGAAAAGTTTACTTTATGAACGCTCAGAAGTTCAAACGATCCATTAATTGCTTAAGTTTCTCGTTTGTTTCATATTAGAAAAGTCGTTTGCATAGTTGAGTTTGTCGAAAGAATTTTTTTTATAATCTTTCAATAATTATGAAATCTTATTTAGTACCTAAATTAAATTATATTTTAACTTGTATAAACAAAAACAAAATTTTATTACGTTAAACACTGAAACGAGAAAAACGATCAAACAAGTAATTTAAATTTGGTCGTCGAAAAATTCAGTATAAACCAGTATTTAATTATTTTTAGCTTTCAGACACTTGAGCGAGTTATGTATAATTTGCCAATAGACATCTACACCGTCAATTATGATCGATCGAGACTCGTTTAATTGAGAAACGACGAAGCAATAATAATTATAATTAACGCGAAAAACCTTTTGAAATACTCCGATAAAACCTTCCCAATATAAAGTCGTCCACGATAAAAGCGATTCACCTCGGGCTTAGATATCTGGAATCCATAAATTAATATTTCGGCGACACGGACAAATTTCGATGTCAAAATTTTCAATAAAAATGTAAATAGCCAACGTCGAATTAATATCACCCTTAATTGAGCAGAAACAATTCGCCGTTCGTAAAAAAATTCCTAAACAAATTTAAACCTGCGCACTTCCGACAAGATTCTTATGTGCGTCCGAGACAACGTATAATCGCAATTAGCGGCCGAGTTTCGTTAATTAAAACTGAAAAGTTAAGCCGTAGTGTTCCACGTGTAATTCGAGTCGTTAAAAAGATGAAAGGATGTCGGTTTTAGGGGTGGGTCAAAACGACCCGACCCTAGTCCAATGGACACCATTGGCATCCATTTATACAACTCGTTCAGACCTTTCCGCATATACATAATAGTTTCTGTCTACGAATTTTCTTCTATATAAGGTCTATGTACATGGACATTTCGTGTATATTAACTGTGGGTGCCACGGGTTAGTGTTAGGGTGTTTGTAGGTCTATGTGTGTGTTCGCACCCCGATTGGGGTAATAAGGTAACGCAAATATTTCGGAAAGTGGAAAAACGTGAGAATTTTACCAAAACGAATATCTGCATGAGTGCCCTTTTTTTCGCACGCCGGAAACTCGTTCCATTATAAGAAAATACTGAACTTTTCGCAGACGAAATTATTTCGTTTGGGCTACTTTTTCAATCGACGTATATATGACGATATCAATAATATTAATTGATAAAATATTTTTTTTAAATTGTAAAAAAAAAGATTATTCACGGTTACGTGAACCGAGATGTTTGAAATCATCACGCTATTGAACGAAGCACAAATAAATTTATTTGCTACATAAATAAGGGAAAATTGAGCGTGTAAAATGTCCAGGGGGCCTACATTTTCTCAGCACGTTTCCGTTTTGTACAAACACCCTTTTGATAGTGGATTAATGCGTTCGCCTTCTATTATACTAATACGCAATAAATTTGTCTCATTGATGCGTACGCAACGGAAATCTTCCCCGCTTTATCTCAATATAACATTTCCCGGCCACTCATTATTCCCGAATTCTATAGGGTGAAAAAAAACAACACCAAAAAGCCTGACGTATGATATCGATCATTTCCCGCAGATAAGATTCGCGGTTTATGAGATGACAAGTTATAAACGAGGACTAATCTGATCAACGTTGAACCTGATTATACAGGAAACCCTGAGGCAACTAACCCCAAACTTTGTTCGGGGGCGTACCTTAATAGCCTATTTGCGCAGGTATGCTCTCACTATGTATTATATTAAATAGCTCTCAGATTGAGTTTTTTCGGCCTTGATTAATATTCAATATTTCAAATTTCGGTTTGAAAAAGTTTGCTATCATATATAATAATATCTTCTGTTGATTTTTTCATTAAGTTTTGATTTGATACAGACAGTGTATAATAATTGCCTTTTCACAAAATATTCAAATTTGTAAATAAAAGAAATTGTAAAACCGTTAATGACATCAATTTTCATCGTATTCAACTTGATTGCATCGAGTTGAATGTATTCACTAATTCGCTCATGTTGAGTAAATTGAACTGCGCCAATAAAATCCGAAATCAAAACGCGAAATTTTCTGATCAAACAAAAAAAAAAACAGTTCAAAATATATTATAAAATTAAATTTATTCAAAATGTTTGCATTAATCAATTTAAAAATTAATCTTAGCCGCGCTAGGCGTTGTACAAACTTAACGCAAAAAAACCGGCCCCCGAATAAGAGCATATTTCATCTGTTATTTATGACGCTTTATTTTCGCTGGCGATAAAAGAGGATTTTGTATATAATTTATGTGATGGCCCTCTCTGATGAGTTGTAAAGCCTTCGCCATCGATCCGCAGAACCCTTTCGCCGCACTCACGAAGCACTAAATTGTCAAATCTGAAGCGATTCTTCGAAGCCGTAATAGCGCGTGAAACGTTTTAGGAATCCCATTTATAATACAAATATGGGGGGGGGGTTTGTGTATTTTTTTCGACCCTCTGAAGCTATATTTTCAGTACATTTCGTACGGTATGACGCGCGCTTTGTATGGCTTATAATTTATTGCACGTACTTTATTCGATGTATTTACATAAGTTGTTTTAAGGATTGTGAATGGGGAACGGAATAATGTCAATGTTAAATGAAATATATCTTTCGTGCGTAGTTTAAAATGTATGAAAAAAGCCATGAAATGTACGCTGAATTGCTAATATCTTGCGAAATGGGACAATACTTCACTATGCGAAGTTAACGTTGAACAATATAAAAAGAAATTAAATATAAATTCGCTTTTTCAAAGTCAACTTCTATAGGAGCATTTGTGTACACTGGAAATGATAAGTTTTTATATACGCTTTTTTAAAGCGATAATGAAAACCGTTTTTGAAAATTGTGATAATTGTTTTTGATGAAAAATAATATAAAAAAATGAGTTCGAAAATTTTATTGTCACGTGATTAATATTATAGAAAAAATTTAATATTAAGTATTATGTTATATCCGTAATTTTTATATAATAAGATTTTATTACGTTGTAACAAAATTTTTATTGGCTTAACATAATTTTATACTAGGAAAATATCAAAATAATATAATATTTTGTATTTGAATTTTTATGATATCATTATAGTTTTTCTTTTATGTCATTTTTCTAATTTATTATGATTTTAAGTATATTATGTTAATTTTATTTTTTAATTTGATTCCAAATTATAAAAAAAAACTTAACAAAATTAATGATATGTCGTATTATGGATGTATTATACCAAACTGCAATATTTTTAATTCATTGATTTTTTTTATTTATAAATTCAAATCAGATTCCAATATCTAATATTAACTACAATATAAGAACAAGCAAAATATCCATTCTAAGCAAAATAATGAAAAGTCAGTTTATAAGACCAACACAATAACAGAACCATAAACCAACTCGAAGCATATTAAGCTTCCGTTCACTTCAGCAACAGCTCGCCGCTTAACGTCGGCAATCGAACCAGTTCAATACAGCCTAAATTATTGATTATAGTGCAATTGGCCAACATCAAATTCTCGAACGTTTCCCGAACGAAGCCTTCGAATAATACAAAGTCCGTTCGTGCGTCATCGCTCTAGACCGCGGACATTTAATTCGCACACTTCCCTGGATCAAAGCGGGGCAACATTCTAAAGAAGGATTACGTCTTGGGTGGAGAAAATTTAAGAGGTCCTCAATTCTGGATTAAATTTCATCGTCGACAGAGCCCCAAAGCGGGATGAAGAAGACGCGGCATGTTTATTAATCGATTGTCGATTAACTCGGCGCTGGGTATCGTTCTCAGAACGAGCTTTCGTCGAACATAAAAGATATTGAAGCGCTTTTTTTAGAATGATAGTGAGTTGGATCGTATTCTATGATTGACGTATAAAAATAATAGACGTTTTATTAATTTGACGGTATCGTCGAAGATTTTATGTCGGTTTAATGGTGGGTATCGAAGTTTTATTAATAGTGATGAACATAAATCGATGGAAATCAAAACATTTTTTTTCTATTATGAAGGGTTTGTAAGAAAAACGGGTGATTTGAGATATACGTGAAAAAATTCATATTTATAAAAAAGTAACTCGAACAGTAAAAAATGCATATCATTTTATATTCTAAACTTAATATGCAAAAGAAATCCATTCTTACGCATACAATTTTGTTATTAGCTAACGCAGCTCTAATATTGTTGGCACGAGATAGAAACGAGACTTTTTTAAGCACTTATAGATTTCCAAGAAGTCATATTTGCATTTAAATCATATTTTCAATAAGAAAAATCATTATTATAATAGTATGATCACAATAAAGTCTCATAAGTTTCATCCATTCACAATGCGTGATGCAATATTTTTTCGAAAATATAAAATGTATATATGAACATGAATTTTAATAATATTTCTCTCATACTTCAACTATTTTAATAAAACTATGAAAATCTAAACATTTTAAAATCATCATAATTTTTTAAATCACTCATTTTTCTAGTCGTCGCCATATAATATAAATGCACATTTTTTTCAATTTCAAATACTTGAATCAAATCGAATAAGAAAGTAACGATTCAAATTCCTACTTGAAAACGCATCAATAAAAATCTCAACCGAATCTACAGATTTTATGCCATCCAACTCAGCTACGCGCACGTTACGATTCAAATCGACAATAAAGGCGCGACTGTAAAAAAAAAAACACAAAGTCCGATCAAAGAAAAGCACTTTTAAAAAAAAATACGTCTGTTTTATCGTCGCACTTCCGAATTCGCGACAATTTATCCTTTTCAGCCCGCGTTTTCGACTTCCGTTCCATTGTTCCTGCAAGCCGTCGCATGGTGTTTCATACTCTCACGTCCCCCATAATATATCAGCCATTCTCGAACGACTGTCGCCATCATACGAAAACAAAAGGAGAGGAATGGTGTGTGGGTGGGTGGCGTTTCGATATTCGCAGATATTGGCGTTGCCGTTTTTGGCTTTTTTCGCCGTCGTATTATGTTCGTATGGGGGGTGGATGCGGCTCGTTACATCGTGGGATATAATTGATATGTCTGTCGGAATACGAAATTAATTATTGTGTTGAAATAAAGAGTTCTGTGCGGAAGGCTCGCATTAATGAACGAAAAAACGGGTATGAATTTTGGATGGGGATCAAAAGGAAATTCGAGTTGTTTTCCGGTTTGTTTAATCTTATTTTGCGGATATGTGATGGTGTTTATCATAAGTTAATGAATGGACGGGATGATTTGTATCAATCACCGAAGTTGGATTGTATATGACTTTTTTTTTCGAGCCTGATATGTCCTTTGTAGGTTATTATGGTCTTTAAAAAATGATAACAAATTTTACTTGTATTTGTAAAGAAATGAAGCATTTTTAACAAAAATAGATAAAACATAAAAATAAAATTAAATATTTAGTACTAATATCGTATCATTAGAATATATTAACTATTTTAATGCTCATATTTTGATTTCTTTTATTATAGAAAAACACAAAATCATTTAAAAATTAAAAAAAAAATCTACATTTTTCACTATTTCCCATTATAATCTCATACCCCTATATGCAACGAATTCAATACATGCCTCGACAGTTTCCAACACAACTATCCAATCAAACTTCTGATATTATTCAAAAGGACCTTGCAGCGGACATTAACTGTCCCACATCCAAAGACAACATTTCAGACACACGATACCCCATTAAACCGCCATTTAAACGAAAACCCCGTATTGTTCCAGCTCGAGATTTATACAGTGCACCTCCAATGTCACTGTGGTTGACACTAACTTAGCACCGTGAAGACATGAAGGTGGTGGTGCCGCCATTGTGGCGATGAAGTTGAGCGTGTCCGCTTACAGGGCCCACGCTTCAGCCCACAAGAAGATACTCTCATCCAGCTACCAGCTCAACTATGGCAGCACGGCGCCGGCGCCTTCCTCATGTGCAACACTGCCTCAATTTACGGTCAGTCAATTGTTTTTATATATATTTTTTGTGTTTAGGGTAAGGGCGAGGCTCTGTGGTGAGGGGAGCTTCGGGAAATGCGCGAGTAAATGGATATGTTTACTCTCACGCTCAGGTCGATGTGAGGCCTCAATCTGAGTTATGAATTTTTTTAGTGTTGGTCGAGCTTCGAACGTATACTTGTCTCTTTTTACGTTCCGTGTAAAAAAAATGTGGCGATAATATAAAAGTTGGAAATAGGTTCCGCAGCATCAGTAGATGGAACTTATATCTAAATATATATGGTGTACCAAGATTTTATGCAAGATTTAAATTTGTCACCGTTCGTGCAGTAAATTGCTAGCAACACTGAAAAAAAAAAACAATTATACAGCTAAGAGGTTAGGGTTAGTAAAAATGGAGTGCTACATGATACAACACCCATATATTTTATAAAAATGTTATGGAAAAATTTCGCTGTGTGAATTCATCAAAAATTTTCATTTAATAACTATAATTGTGTACTGGCCAGTTGCGGATCTAACCATTGTGACAAAATAAATTTTGTAGTACTTATTATATGGGGGACTCAGAAGTAAATAGTGCTAAGCGACATTTGTCACTTTTGGAGATATTAAGAAAAACGGTTTACATGTATTTAGATACAAATAAAACTAGGAGTAATCCAACATAGTATTGTCATTTTTTAAGAGAATTTGGAATTATTTATTAATTTCTGTCGTAAAAGTACTAATTTTTGTATTTATTGCCGAGCCCCTCATATGATACTGATGTTAATGAAAAATTTTCATTTAATTTTGATAATCTTGTTCATGTGTTGTTTTAAATTTCTTGTAATGTACGAAAGTAATTATGTATCAATTGAAATAACTATTGCAATTGAATTCACAATGCATTGAATGAAATCCATCATCTTGTCAATTAAAGTCGACGTCTTGAACAATTCTCGGTATCCTCTCTCGATTTATTCATGTGACAATTGACATCTGTATCGATTCGCTTATACGAGAATTTAATATAGCAAAAAATATTTCCATAATATGAAATTGGTTTTTATAGAAAAGGGAGAAAACGCATTTTCATTAAAACAAAGAATATTTATGTTAGTGATTTTAATCTATTTAATTTAACTTTCGGTGTCGAAATTTTAAGTGAAAATGTGATTCTATCCAAACTGCCGTTTATTTTCATGGTAATCTGAATCATGTGTTAAAATGAGATCCTTTCGAACCGAATTTCAATGCTAATTCTTATTTTTAGAATATTCCACCTTATAAAAGAACAATTTGGATAAAATCATAGAATTTGTCTTGAAATACATTAAAATTTATTGAATAAATTCACAAGTTAAATTCATTCATAGTAGGAAGACAGAAAAATTTGAAAACATCAAAGAGTTTTTATAAGCGTAATGTAAATAATGAAAAAATAATCCAGTCCTTTAATTAACAAACGAAATTATGAAAAAAGTCTGCTACGTCTCATTTTCGAGCAATCCGCACGGAAAAAACTTGATAAATTCGCTGGCGAAACAAATTTTTCATTTGGTTGAAGCGATCGCAAATTTCCCCGACGAAATTGGAACCGGAGAGTTTTAGAGTTCGCACTTTCGGCTCGAAAAAAAAAATGAAAATAAAATTAACACCGACTCGAACGATAATTCACGCTTAACTTAATTTTCCTAATTAATTTCAGAATTAATTAGTGTGGGCGTCGGTTGTGCAACGGCAATTAATAATTATTTCCGGGAATACGATACTCTCTGACAGATGATAATATATTATACTTTGAAACCTAAATCAAATTATTTGATTTTTTTTTTACTGAAACTTCAGATTTTATAAATATATGTTTGTGTTGTTAATGAGATCTACATGCTCTCGGTCGTATTTACGTCGGATCTGACGTGTTCGTTTCAGCAACGATAATTATTATTTATGAGGTCGGGCTAATCATAATCATACACGGTTATATTCGGCTATTTAACGGTAAAATTAATTTACGATGCTGTTATTAGGTGTGATGGTGGTACGTGTTGACGATTTCTCGATTCCGCGGTTAAGGTGATAATTAACATTTAACCGCAGTTGCGTAAGCATATATAGAACCTTTGCAAAGTGTTTCGGTGTTTATATATTAAAGAAAATATTGTTTATATTGAATAATTCGATATCCATTGTACTAGTAGTTCTGAGAATTACGATGCAAATATTGTATTACAAAGGAATCAATTTATTTTTCTTGTTGATGAAGGTCGAGTAAATCATTTCTTTGTGCTCATATTATTCGTTTGTTTTGCTCTGTATTTTTATGACAGATAGAGAATTAAAGCAAAGTTATTTTTCGCTTCAGTATATGAAATTATTTATGTGCTGTTATTAATAATGTAACAGCTTTACATATAGATCTCTTGTTGAAAAAATAAAATTAAAAAGGTCAACTGTAGAAATTAAAAATCTAAAATATTTTCACCTTAATAAAATATACTGAAGAAAATTAGAAATGAAATACTCTGCTTATTTTTATTTTCATATGATTTCATCAAAAGACAAATTATATACGAATCTAATTTTATTTTGTGTTAGAATCATATCAATAGAAATTAATCGACACGTGTTCAGTTCGAAATAGATTTCAAACGTCAAATGTCACGTTCGTTTTCGATCTTGTATAAAATAATATGATTAAAATCGAGCTTTCTATATCCTATAAAACAGTAGCATAGAAATCCTCTTGAGCTCTTCCATGACTTTATCGTCGATTAAAATGATCTGAAGCTGCGAGACACTCGAAATCGAGCCTCGATATTGCTACAAAAACTCTCCAGAACAATGCTTCTGTAACAGACATAAGAGATTCATAATACCGAACAGACACAAGAGGGTTATAGACGAGACCATCCCTTTCGTATATTCTGCCATATCACTGGTTTGAACTTTCGGAAATTCAAAGAGGTCGGCCATAACACAATAATGATTGATCGTTGTCCATCGCAGTCTATATTTAGATTGCGAATTTCAAACCCGTGTGCTAAATTTACATATATTTTCAGTCAGAGAAATCGATGGTCATTTGTCCCACTGAGCGTAATTGTCCCAGCGTCAACCCTTTCGTTAATATATCACAATATATTCAATTGAAATTAATTAAATTTTATTCGTTATTGCATCATTATTATACATCATTGAAAAATATCAAAATAATTCAGTATGTAAAGAATATTATTAATTCGGAAACGGTTATAACTGACACTTTTCTTTTGGAAAAGCGACTCCGACATCCGACGGATTCGCCAAGTATGATATATTCGCTCTGCGAAATTTATGCTTCTAATTTGAATAAAGGCCACGCCGGAAAAAAATTCTACGAGCGAAAAGGATCCGACCACATCATGCATTATTTTGATGTTGAAAAGGTTCAAGCGAGAGTTTATAATACGCGGCCATCGTGAGGGTGTGTTATCCGGAAAGGGACGAGACTTTGTCGCGGCTAGTGTCCCGTATGACCATGTGCTACCGTGGAAAGTCGGTTATAATTTATTGAAAGCGTAATTCACTAAGGAAGTTTCTAAGTGTGGTGTTTTATATGGTGTTTTTGGC
Source organism: Hydropsyche betteni (assembly GCA_028571205.2). Taxonomy (NCBI): domain Eukaryota; kingdom Metazoa; phylum Arthropoda; class Insecta; order Trichoptera; family Hydropsychidae; genus Hydropsyche; species Hydropsyche betteni. The sequence goes on along the minus strand of JAOXNN020000066.1, from coordinate 1,672,745 downwards.
GATGAAATTTATAGGGTTGCGTATATCATTCGTGATTAATTCGGGGGGTTTTAATGTGCGTACGTATTGCAAACGTTTCCATTAAACATTCATGTGAGGTAGGTGTAATGAAATTTATATACGGTCTTATTTTAACGATATGAGAAATTTTCTGAGTGGGAAATTTGTAAAGAAAAAGTTTTTTGGAATCTTGATTTTTACATATGTTAACACTTGTGTGTTCAAATTAAAATTTTAACATGGAGCGAATTGCAATTAAACCGGTTTTTAATGACTCGAAAACAACTTAAGCACATATTATATCACTAATCACAGGGGCAGAACGAATAAACTTTTCATGCAACTATCAAAAAATCAAGCCCCCATATCAAACACACTCGCCTGTATATATTTTTACGATTATTTTCACGGAGCAAAATATGAAAGTGTCGTACGACGGAGGAGGAAAGTTTCGACTTTTCCCGACTCTCGTTCCCGGCTAATGGACAAACTTGGCCTCGTTCAAATTAAGCGGGGGCCCACTAGCAAACTTCGGATTAAATAACCTAAGCGCGAGGCGATTCTTGCGATTCTTCTCGGAAAATTATCTTATACCACCCCTTCGAGAAGGGGGCGAAAAGAATACATAAAGATAAAAAATTGCCGACCGTTTTGTCTTTCTTCAGAGTGGCGCACATAGGCGATTACGAGCGAACATCGTTGTGAGTCACAGGTAGGGTTGCCGATCGTTTGCAATTTTACGATATGGATTATTGGGGGTGAAATATAAGAAAAGAGCATATTTTGGTTGCATAAAAAATTCATTGAATTCATATGAAATGAATTTAAGTATATAAAAGTAAAAAACACGTATGAATTGTGAATTCAAAAGTATAGTGAATTCATAAATTTAAAATTCGTCTTCTTTTGAATACAACATGAAACTTTAAAATTTGAAAAGGAAAGCAGTTTAACTCGGAAAACTAAGTACAACTATCTTATTTTGTGATATGTCCGTTATGTAGTAATAAGGCGTTATGCACGTAATAAACAGAAGTTTCACTAAAAAAAAGTAATAAGGGGATAGTAATTTCCGACAAATCAAACATGGAAATTTTATCAAATGATTATTACTCTATAATACAGATATATGTTTAAATTTTCTGATGAAAAAAACAGGAAATTCGATAAGTATTTTAATAAAGAATAAAAAATCCTCTGTAATTGTTGCCAATAAAAAAATTGTGAATAATTGGCTATTTAAGTCATAAGAAGATTCTTTGAAACGGATAAATAAGTATATTATCATAAAAAAAATTCCAAATACAAGTGAACGAAATTCTCAATATCGATTTTCACATATCATACTATCCAGCACAGTAACACATGGCGGAATCGAAAAACAAAAAAAAATTGGCAACCCTCACCGCAGAAACGGAAAACTCTCTATACACAGAACCGAGACGCAAATCGACGAAATATCAAGAGGCAAAAGGGGAAAAAAATTGAAAAAAAGACACCATTCGAAGAGCCCCACAGCACTCGTATCGAAAATGAATCGGTATTGATTGTGTTACGTTCGATTGGCGCCCGCAAAAGGCGCAACGAACGCTGTTTTCTTTTCGGATACGCCAGCTCCATTATCCGAAGAACAGCGACGAAATGCGACGAATAAATCTGCTTTTTTACCATTCTCGACTGGGTTTTTTCCAGACCGTTTTCCGCTTATTTCTCTGAATATTTCGCAGCGATAAATAATAAGCGCATACGTGCGAGGGTGTACGAGCTCGAGTGGCTTTTTCGTATCAAGTTGATTGTGATTTTCTGCGAAAAGCCCCATGTCTGGTCGTCCACGTTGTATTCGAATTTTTTATGATCCTATTGCTTATTTCATGTAGAGAAAAAATAATATTATATTATATATTGAAGATATATCATTTATACAAACTGTATATGAAGGAGATTTCTAATTTGAATTAGAGTTTGAAATTTCGTTCTGATACGTAGTTGTTGATAATTTAAATTTAAATGTACGATTCTAGTGCTATTTGTTACACAAAGTACGTGTTTTTAAATCGATTTTAAATTTGCATTCATTTCATTTTGCATTTCAGTTCCGTTTTATAAAACGGTGGACGGTTTTATGTCGTTTTGAATAGCACAATTTCGACATTGGACTGAGGCAAAGTAAAAAGTGTATATGTTAAAATACTGAAATTACATTTCCGACGCAGCAGTATATCGATTCTATTGAAAATGTATACAAAAGTTAAAACACCAATTTACGGATTTAAAATGAATATTTTTACACTAGAAAATGTCAGTATTTTTTTCATCGCCAGAAAATTCAAATGGATGTTCGAACTGTTGACCTTTATCTTGTTAGTGTTTTTTTCGGATGTCCAACGATTGTCCCTTGAAAAGAAAATATCTGAACAATTTGAAGTTTCACAATGGCCCCATAATCACAAATTGCCTATTTTCTGACCGCCCATGCGATCGTTACAACCTATCGACAAACAATACTGAAAAATCATTGTGAACGAACAAGCGTCCATCTTACGCCGAACAATAACGAACCAATCGAACAAAAAATTTTTTCAACCATCAGTACCCAATAACAACAGTTCCCTTCCATTAAAAACGACACCGAATTGATCCATTAGCACCAGGACAATTTGCGAAATGAAAAAAAGCTTGAAACAATCGCGTCCTCTCGAGAGAAACACCATTCATCTCCGCACAATAAATGTTGAACAATGTAAGCACCTTTCCGACGTCTCGACCAGCACATTCGTATGTAGATCCACCAAGTCTGCATAAAGAGGTCGTCAGTGATTAAATTATACGTATAAAAGACGTCTTCGTGTGGTTATGGGTGTCCAAAGGGGCGCGTTTCTAGTGAATCTTTGCAGGTTCGTTTTTCCTTTGTGCCACCTCGGATATTCCTACGACCCCGTTTTCCATTCCCGACGGTTCCTCTTTTTCGTATCCAAGATTTGGGCTTCACAAAGAAATGAACGAGGTCGAAATAATTCCGTTATTGTCGCTCGTTTTACATTTATGCCGTACGAGCGTCGTAATGTGGCCGTTCGAGCTTGTTATTAGCGAGCGCGCTTTGCTTATTAAATTTTTTCGACGCGATTTTGTACTTTTCGTATATTATTTTTTTGAAGAGGTCGTTTCATATATTTTTTTGTTGAGTGTGAGTTGCTGGCTTCGCACAGTAGGCGACGAAGAGTAATGCGTTTACGAGGGTGCTTTTTTATTGTGTTATTTTACAAATTTGAGTTTGTTTTGGCGAATTAGTGAGGGATTTTTGATGCGAAACTTATGCTCTTTAATTTCGAGTTGTACAAAAGTGAAGTCAATTTGAAATTATAATTCGAATCTTTTGTGAAAAGTTATTTCATTAACAATACGCATGTAAAGATGTATAATATCGGCGAATTATTTCACAAATTTGAAGTCGTAATTTCATTTGTAAATTTTTAAAAGTTTTATTGACCTGAATTTTTACTACTTTGAAATCAGAACATTTATAATATAATAATTTTGATACCGTGCGTAATTTTTCAAACAATTTCAGCACGAAATATGCTCTTCGGTAGTGAGTTTTCACGAAACAACTCTTCAGAAAATACAACATAATTGTATTTTCTGGATTCATGTGTGCACATCCTACATATATGGAGTGAAATAACATAATTTCAGTATAGACACAGAACACGAGAGAGCGTAGAGAAAGCAGGGAAGAGAGCAAACAAAAATATTAATGACGCTCCGAAGACGACGCGACGACAACACTTGTGCACGAAAACAAAAATATCGAAGAGAAACACATTAACGATTGCCTATAAATAAATGTTACAAATGTAAGAGGATAATCACATCGGAAAAAATATGCATGAGATTTTATGGAAAATCCATACGCTTTACTTGTGAAAATATTATATAATATGATTGATCATTTATTTACTTCTGAGAATGATTTATGTAATATTTATCAAGATTGTACTTATTTATTATATTTATATATCGAGTTAATATTTCGTACGTTTTTAATTAATAAAATACTGTGCTGTTAAATGAATTACGTTGTTTACGTGTCTTTCGATTAATCAAAAGTAATTATTCAACTATGTAATTATATATATGAGTATAGGGGTACTTAAAATAAATGAAAATTTTAATGTGAAGGGTGAAATAATTATTTTTACAATTTTTCCCAGTTAAATTATATACTTGATATTTTTTTTATTAAATATTATTTGAGTAAACGTTATCTTTGTAAAATTATCATTTTTTACCGTAAAGATTTTATCCTGGACCTTTACAAGTTCACATATCTTTTTTCAATGGAACATAACAAACAGCAGAGTTTGCGTGAAATTCTGTTTCCTCTCGGAGGAAATTGCAACGGAAACTACTAAAATGGCTGAGAAAGTTTTTATAAAAGGTAGCAAGTGAAACTTGAGCTTGCAAGCTATTTCCAAAAGTGATTGACAAAAGTGTGATTGGTTTTCGCAACACGACACTTTAATACAGACTAAGTTAAGTGCACAAAATTTTCCAAATTAAAAAAAGAACACACGACTATTGTTTTTCATTTTATTTTGCATCCGATTTAAATACACAACTTTTAGATGATTTGTCTTACAGAACTTAAACATAATTTATAATTCAAGGGCATTCTTGCATAATAGATCCAAAAAATAATATAAATAGAAATTTATATATACATTCCCCTTCGACAAATTAAAAAATAAAATTGAAAAACCTTAAATCCCTTATAACGTCCCTTCTATAACGTGGAATCTATCTTGATGTTATAGGGGTTTTTTCTGTATTAGCATCATACGGGAATGGTTATCAATACATAATGAATCTTTGTATATATTGGTAAACTATTAGTAAATATAGTTCTTTAAAATAATTTAGCATTATTAAAAAAAAAATCAACTTTACTCCGACTATCGCGGAATTAAACAAGTCTTCCAGATACAAAATCGATACCGGATTATATCTAAGCACAAACGCTTTCCATCAACATTTACGGACAAGAATACAGACAACGGTGCATCGTGCTCTTAAAGATTAAGCAAACAGCACGCAGATGAAAATGGCACGAAGCACTAAGGACGATAGTCGTATTGATTTCCCAGAGAGCCACGAGCTGTCTTCGCCCACTCCACACCATATATAATATAATGCACTCCGGATGCAGGATGCATTCCGATATATATAATATACTGGGTATAGTCGGAGGTGGTGTGTCGCTTTTTGTTTTTTTCCGTGCCCGAAGGCTCTATTTTGATTCGTTCGTGCAGCAAAGGGCACGGACGTGTTGTGTTTTAATTGTTCGGCGCTTTGTCTGCGCCGATAATGGTCGATGGTGCGATGCGAATGTTTCAGCCTGAAAGGACGGATGTTTTCATGTGTTGCCTCTTGTGTTTGAGTTTTGTTGTGGAATTCGCCGCGCGAATGTTCGCTGTGAAATTGACGGGATTGGATTTTCTGTAAATAAAATTTTGCAATTTTTATATTGCATATGAATTATTTTGTTGTAAAAAAAAAGGTTGTGAATGGATATTGTTGTGTATATGATGGGTCTCGTATTTCTTTTGTTAGCGGAAGTATGAATATTAAACTTTCTTTCATCCTTTGCAGAATTTTTCCGCACAATGTACGATATATTGTTTAATCAAGAGCATTTTGTATGTATAGTTATGTATACTGCAAAATTTTTTTATCATGTTGTATAACTTAGATTTACTCTCACATTAGATTTTTCATAAAAAAAATTAACTAAGCTATATTATAACTTAAACTTAAAACTAAGCTATAATTAACTAACTATATTATATATAAATATAAAATAATAATAATAATAATAATAAATTATTGATAGTTTTGTACGAAAATTTAAAAAAAAAAAACTAACTTTCAATCACTATTTCTTTAAATAATTTTTGTATTGAGTACCAAGCGTAATACTTATGAATAAATATATATCTTAACAAAAAAATTGGAAAAATCTACGCAAAAAACGATTTATTATCGTATAAATGTTTAAAATTGAATAAACCACAAAGGACTATCATCGTTTGGAGCGATTGCGAACAAAAACATTTTCTCTAAACGCCTGCGAGCTCACAGAGTGCAAATTTTATCAGTCTCAATTTTTGCCGTTCCAGCATCGATGAAAAATTCATTTTTTCCACGCTGATCGTCATGCACAAAGCACGTTTATCGATAAAAATGAACATCGAACTGGAGCTCGTTTCCATTGTTCGTTAAATTGAACGTATTGCGTATCCGACGAACCGTTGAAATCCGTGTCAAGGAAAGACGTTCGTCCTCGTTCTTTCCCACCTCCGAGGTTTTTATATTTAGCTGAAAAAGTTAACGAATATAAAGATTGGAATCGAAATATTTTAAAAGACCGATTCTCTTTGCATAATCTGTGGCCGAGCGTTGTTTATATTGGAAATGTAGAGTTCTTGCCGGTCGTTAAAATGGCGACGGTGAAGCTCTTTATTAGGCACTCCCTTTGGACCGTTTCGTTGTTGTAATGTGAGCGTTCTACAACTGGGCTCAAATTAAAGAAAACTGCAAGGATTTCGGCTCTATGAATTTTCCATTAAGAAAGCTCTCAATGGAATGGAGAGAGTTTCAGGCCGAATTTGCCTTAGTTGAATTAATTCAGTACAGCTTTTTCACGCACAAGAAGGCAACGCTTTCGAGGCATTACCGTTTTTTCCTGTAATATTACAATTTTTGTCGAAGATGTTTTTCGAATTTTGTGTACGGAGAGAAAATTTGCGAAAATTTCTGTGGCGAAATTACTTTGCGGGAAAGTATTCGAAATATTTTCGATTTCGGACTACTCGCATTTTTTTCATATAGAAAACTTTTTATATGTATTTTATTTTATATATAAATTAGTTTTTTTCCTCGTTGAAGTTTGTCAGCTTTCATAATCACCTGCTCCACTCATGTAGCATAAAAACAAGCTTTAATAGCTACTTCGTTATAAAATTTTAATTTTTACACATAGTTCAAAACCACTCTGTTATGTCGAGTAAAAATAATGTTTCGTAAATTGACTTTTATAACAAAAACTTTAATTAAGTTTTCGCATAATAGCCTTTTGATTGCAAAATAAATTAAAATTTATACATGTTTGAAGAAATTGTTATATTTTGAATAAAATTTACAGCAAAATGTAAAATTTTGTGGTTTTCAAACGTTATTAAACTTCAAGATAGTATTGACAAAGTTAACTCTATCGAAAACCTTAAATTGAAATAGAATTGAATTCTTTCGTGGTTTCTCTATAAAATTTTATTTTATTTCTTCGATCTTTATAGATTGTACGTATTTTATTTATTAAATAAATAAGCTGTTATTTTTTAGAATAACCATGAAACATAAAAATATATACAATATTAATTTGTAAGTAAGCTTTTTGTATATTGAATTCCAAGAAGAACAATACGTCATATCACAAAAGCCACTTGAAATTCTCAGTTTTACAATTAGAATAGTTCAATTTTAATTCTTAATAATATACTAGAAAAAATAGAGCTTGTAGCTTTCAAATAATCACAATACACAGGTTTATATAATATATTGATTAGAAAAAAATAGAAATAGAAAAAATCGTGGTACGAAATATGAAATTTAGTTGGTCCCTGGTTTCTAATTGTAAAAGGTATGATTTGTATTATATTTCCAATATAAACTAATTAGCTGGAGTATCGAATTTCATTTATGCATTTATGTGGTTTGTATTTCATATGAAGCGAGATACCATAAACTAATTTCAAAACAATAATTAAAATCAAAACATATTATATGTACACATTAAAAAATATTCTCTACATTTATACCTGTATAAATTATTTATACTAGTTCAATATTCATCGTATTTTTTTATTTCCATTTAAATTTATCCTATTCACATAAAAAATCATATTATTTAAAAAAAAATATATTCTACTCATCCCAAACACTAACCACATTTTTTCCCCACATAAAAAAAATATTAAAAAACATCAAATTACCACCGATGACGCAGAACAGAACCCCTCTCATATCCAAAAACACCCCCACCGTATATAAGCGGAAACCGTAAATAGCGCACTCTATCATCAATTTGAACCCTTTTCGCGACGACATCGCGCAGATTTGTCTGTGTTAAATTCGGATCCGGCCTCGGGCAGGTGGCAATCAGCTTTGACAAATGCGTCCCAGCTCCTGTTCGAAGCTCGACGACAGTTCAAAACGTGACACCGACCAACCATTCGAAGCCCCGAAAGCCTCCTTCGCCACGGTGGGAGGAAGTCGATCGGAATTAATCGTCCGGCGGCCAATTAACCGGCGCCGAGTGCTTCAATTAGTGTCGACCTGGTTCCCGAGTCGCCGAGACCTGATTAATCGGCGACACCTTTGAGGCTTTCGCGGACTGCGTATCCTGGAAATTGTCTGCTTCAATGGGAAACGCCTCGGATAGCTTTTGTGTGTGTTGTGTGGGTCTGCGCGCGACGTCTTGCTCGTTTGCTGTGATTGCATCTTGTGCGCTTTCAAAGTGGATGTTCGTTGTTGTTTGCAACGGGAATCTCATTAAATGTTAGATCGAGGTTTATTTTGCTCGTACAAAGTAAACTGTTTTGATAAAATTTTAATAACTGCTCGGAGTGTTGTGTCGTTTTCATGGAAATTCGAGTTCACTCGTGAAGTTTGTTATATTGTATCTAAAGTTTAATTATTTGATTATTACATCAAAATTCTTTCATCGTTTGTAAAAATATATATCATAAAGAAACAAAAACATTAATAATACTAATCAAGATAAATTTAAGTTGATTAAGGTTTTATTGTGGAAATTTCAGTGGAACACATAATTTAGCGAAAGTTTCTTATTGGATGAACGAAATCGCGGGACGAAAATCCTTTAATTGATTAGATTCGGGCGTTGAAGCTGAAAAAGGAGAAAACAAGCTGAAGTGGTGGCTAAGAAGCTTACGAGAGTCAAGGGTGTTATCAGAATAGGGAAAATGTACCAAACGTGCAGTTAAAGTTTTAAAGTGATACCCGCGGGTAGCGAATAGCATCAACCCCTTATACACCAAAAGCGCACTGGATAAAATTGTCAGAATAAACATATATTGTCAGAATATTCAGGGAAATTTCAGGATGACATATGGCAAGGCAGAAATTTAATTTTTAACTAAAGCATCTGCGTTGATTCAGCGGAAACCGGATGCCTTTCGCATCGCGGAATATTTACGGCGAGCGTTTTGGGCGCGGCCATTGTTTCCTCGTGTTCAATTAATAACTAGGAAGAGACTCTTTGTCTGCTAGATTTATCTAATTAATTTCAGAATACGGGTCATAGGAGCCCCTCGATGGCAACCGTCCGAAACAATAACGAGGTTTTCGCTAATTATATCGAAAAGCTGCGCCACTCGCAAATTTCGACGAGTTCGACACGCAAATAGATAAAAGGTGATCTCAATCAAAAGTGTATAGAGAGAAACTAGAGTGGATTGAAAAATAAAAACGGAAAGCAGACGGCAAATTCCCGACGGTATAAATGCGTGCAGTTTTCTTCGCAAAGTTTCATTTTCGATTTATTTTTTCGTATAGAGCACTCGTGAGGGTGGTGACGAGATGAATAGCAATCGAGTTAATTTCGCCCGAGAAGAAAATTTCGTCGGATGTTTTTTTCACCGATGTTCGCACGCAAATATATTGCGATGTCAGCAGAGTATTAAAGTACGGCTTTAACGAAAAATTTAATCTTTCGCATTTTTTTTTCACGTCGCTCGAGTTCGTCGGTACCACAGAATCGAAAGATTAATCATTGCCGCTCTTTAGCTGTGAAAGTTCGGTGTGTCTGTCGAATTTTGAAAAATGATGCGAAATTTTCTAAAGATGTTATATATACATTGTACAACCGGATCGAGGGATTTTCTTTTATTGTCTCTATGCTCTGTTTCTAATAAATTTATTGAACTGTTCGTGCTTTCGATTGTTGTTTGAGTTTAAGCTTGAAATAAATAAACAATACAAAGAGAATTTTCAGTAAACATCCATTTGTTTATTTTCAATTTTGTTTCGATGAGCTATTTTCGTATTATTTTTCTTTAGAATTGAGCTTCAAAGTTCCAATCTTGTCAATTTCTCTAATTGAGCTCTCCCATCGGCTGATATTTTTTTCATTGTTGTTTCTCTCGATTCGACAAGACTGAAAAAGTCGAGCGAGTACGTTTCCATTATATTTCACACGTTTGTAAAGCCAGACGGGATTCTCGCAAGGATTTTTCTCAATATTTGAGGGAGAAATTTTCCATTTAGTGCCACTTGAAAGGCAGCTCGCGCACAAAGCGAATAATGATAAACACGGGTTCAGGTCGGTTGTGGGCTATATTCGTTCTGATCGCTTCATAAATTTAACATAAGACCAATATAAAGGAACAGTTTGAGACACTACTTTATTGATCCCGTGTCCCCGATTCGACGGGTTTGTTGGTTTTAGATGAGCTTCGTGCTTCGACCTCAACAAATCTTCGAAATGCCGGGGAGTTCCTGGAAAGCGTTCGATTGGAAGACGTAAATTTACTTCAAATCTTCCTCTTCATTGGCTTCAACAACTTTTGTTTTCATCGATGTGCCCAAGTTGAGTGGTTCGTTTTAATTTATTATTTTTTTATACGAAAAAATTTAATTTTACGATTGCCATTAAAGCATAAATCTCGTGATCGTTACGGTGTAGCTTACCGAGTTTATTATTAAGCAAAATATTTTCTATACGTAAATATATATTAAAGGTATATAGAATTAAAGTGATTAAGAGGCGAAAGTTTAAAAAGATTTAAGCGATAATAACGCTAATGTCATTCTGTAGCTCTCTAAGGAAACTTTTAATGAGATGTACGAATATGTCAACAGAAGTTTTCTAATTTACTAGACGTTCATTTCCAGGTGACATTTAATGAAAAAAATAGGGCACATTCATTGACCTGTTATCACGAAAAAATATCATATTTGTATGAAAATTAGTAATACAACGACGTAATTATGCCTTGTCATATAATATTATATAACAACTGTATAGTGTGCTTATTTTATTAGACTTTATTTTATGTTTACGCATTTATTTCGTTTACGATTCGTTACCAAATGTTACCATTTGAGACATATGTTGCATGTTTCGTCAAAATCTTCTAGTTTGATGAATTTCGTGTTCATTAAGATTTCTCAAACGTGAAAAGTACGATATATTTATTTCTTTTTAACTGCTTTATTTTCGAAATAAAATCTTTTTAAAGAAAATAACAGAACTTTAACAGATGGGAGACGAACTAAAAGTTAATTACGAGTAACGGCTTTTTATGTCTACGATGAAAACGAGTCACGTTTAAAAATTACTAAGCTCAAACATTCCGAATAAAGTTAGCAACTGGTGAATTTAATTATGAATTATTACAGCAGGAATCCGACTTCATATGACGTACAGGATAATTTAATATTAAAAGCAGCACACTTGGGTCGGATGTCAAAAGTTTGGCAGATAATGAATAGTTGTTGTCATTAAATTTCGTACCCTTAACTTAAGTTAAGCTCCAAATTACTTAACAACTATGTAAATATTTTCCACTTTTAAACAACGAAAATTATTTTAAACGACCACGCTCGATTACGCCACGGAAGATTTCCCCGAATCGTGCATTATGATATTAAGCGAACGAAAGCTTTGTTTACTTCCAAGAGTTAACGCGTCAAAATAACACAACTCGAAAGAATGAAAAGGCGACGACGAACACGAGAAAAAGCTTTAATTTACCTATAAAATATACATGAAAGTTTCATTTTTCTCTCTTAGCGTTCGTTTCGAATAATGATCTCGGTACGCTCGGGAGGAGGCGTCACGCGAAAAATTATTATACGGTAACTGAGACGCGTCGCGCTTTTACACGCAAGACAAAAGGAAAAAAAAACACCAGAATAATTTAGGTGAGAGAGCATATGTCGCTAGGCGTTTAAATTTATATTTGAGGAAGCGCTTGTCGTTCGGTTCGCTTAAGTGAAAAAATGAAAATGGAGAAATTCCGAGGCGTGGCATGTGCGCACCGAGTTGAATATCGTCGTGGATAAAATGCGATATTTATGCGACATCGATGCTAAATTGCTTTCCATGGATTCGGTCGACAATCGTTTTCGCACTATAAAACGATGTAGGTATATTTTTTTGTTCAGCAGCGAAAAGGTGCGCCTGGGATATTGGCTTCGTTTCGATAAGTCGTTGCACAAATGTAATTTCGCCACGCCGAGGGCAGATTTTAATCTATATGCACGTACACTTGTCAGTAAATAAACGAGACTCGAAATAGCTAAGTCTATCGATGTTCGTATGTTGGAGAACGCGAGTTTGCGCACCGTGAAAGCCTCTAACCGTGAGGAATTGCCTTACGTCGGCGTTACATCTTGGATTGTTTCCAATGCTGATTTTATAAGCAGGTATCTTGAACCTTTTTATCAAAATCAAACTTGAACAGTCTATTGTATTAAAAAAAAATTAAATTAAAATCAGATATTACATAATACATACACATACGAATCTTATCAATTCAATTATTATAAAATCAACAAAGTTGATAAAATATATATTTCAATTAAATTACTCAGTTCCATTGCGTAATTTTCCCAACGGTATTTATCAAGCCGCCCGAGTTTGTATGCGTCGGGCCGTTTCGCTTTAGACGCCTCCAAACTAATCTTATTTCGAGTCGGAGACATGATTAAACAATAAAGGGCGAGCCATCGAGTCACGGTAACGGGCCGTTAAGAGTTTAACGGGGACCCAGTTAAGTTAACGTCGCGCCGTTACACTTTTATTATTTACCGTGCCTGCCGCGACGTTTTTCATTCGAACGCCCTCCAGGCCGGAAACGGCCGCTAATTCGCTGGGAAACTTTTTCAATATACATTCGTTTTCGGATATTTTCCGGGATTTAGTATCTCTGGCTGAGTGCAGTCAGTTTCCGCATATTACGCGTCTGGAAATAGACGCGGTTATCTGAGTTGGGAGTGCTGCAGTACAAGATTGCAGTCTGCTCTTGGCTGGATGTCGGGTTATGTTGTATGGTTTTGCGTTTGCTGAATTGTATATTTTAGACGTGGAAAGAATTGATATTTTGGCATTGATACTGAAAGTTGCTTTTCTATTAGTGTGGATCATACTTTGATATTGAAACGACAGTAGATTAAACATGAAGATAAACTTTCGAGGCGGCAGGCGGATAAGGATTATTCTGAATCCATTTCTCGTATTTTGATGAAAGCCAAAGTTTGCCGGGTGGATTTGAATGTTAAATTTGTGTTATATTTTTTAATCAGTTTTGATATTAATAAGTCGAAGAATTTTTTTACATTTTTTTTGAAATATATAACTTTTGTTGTTTTTTTTTTAATTTTTCCGCTTGCTGTGTTTCAATATTAAAATTTAACACATCACCTCAATTCCAAAGCAAAGTAAATGAAAATTGTTGGATGAATGTTTTAATTAATCTGAGTGCACATTTTCGAACGTCAAGTTTTTTCAGCATATTTTATTAAATTATATATTCAATTATCAAATGACGCAACAAACTTTTCAAAAGTAATTAAAAATAAATAAAAAGTAATTATAATTTAATAAAAACAACCTGTATTCTATATTTTATATTCTCATCGCCATTGCGTTTCAGAGAATCATCAGCATACAAATTCAAAATTCTCGATCGAAACGTGACTTACACATAATCGAATATCAAACGCCAAAACAACACCCACGTAACAAACATGATTTATTTCAACCTAAAATAAAAAGAAAATTTCAATCGAAAAGACCAGCGAATACACAAAGTCCAGATCGATCCCTTCCCCTTATAAATCGTCGAGTCGTCAAACATCGGCAAAGAAGAAGCAAAAGGGGATCAAATACAAAAAAAAAAAAACCAACAGTGTCGCACTTGGAATCAATACGTCTGTGACCGGATTTCCGCCGAGCCGAGCTTTTGGTGTTTTCCTCTTAGTCGCTTTCCGGATTTGCGTTTTTTGTCGTTCCGGAGGCGCTTTTTGTCCGGTCTACAGAGCCGCCTACGGAAACAGTCAACATCCATTAGCCATCGACCATTAAGGGTTTCATTAATTTGGTCTCCGGTTTCTCTCTCTCTGTGCTCTAGATTCGTGTCGTCGTAAGGTGCAGTCTATTCTCTAATGTTAGGTATTGTTCGAAGGTGTTGTTAAGTGCTGTTCCGCTTTAATGAATGCAGATCGGACTATAGTACTTAAAGGGTTGTATTTCGAAGTTTTATAATTGAAAACAAATTTTATGTATAGGGTATTTCAATAGGGATGCTCGATTTTAAAATATATAGTAAAATTTTATGATTTGTACACGTTGTTCAAAGCTGTAACCGTTTATGGTGATTTGCCGTACAGTATTGAACGATTGACAATAAATTTGACAGATATCACTTTAATAACATGGTTGCTATAATTTGAAAAAATTCTAGCCTTCTTATTAAAATACCTATATTAAGGAGGAATTTTCAAGACTCATTTTATTATTTTTGAAATTCATATATTTTTCTAGATATCCTTTTAAATTGGATGATTATAAATAGTTAAATATTTATTTTTACATTACAAATGAAATAATTTCAACAATTATGTAGTAAATGATTACGTAATCAATTACAATTGAAACGATGATTGCATAATGGTATTGTATACGAATCTAATTGTTAATTTAATCAAAAGAGCTTTATTATCGACGCATATTGTTATGACATACAGTATGACTTGTATGAATGTCAAATGTAATAATCTCTTTGACAAAATTAGCGGTTTATATATTCAAATCGTTAAACAGATTATTAACATATCAATATAAATATTTATAAAACAACTGAAAAAGTATAGGTTGAAGAAAAATCCATGCTTAGAGAATTTACTATACCCTTACAGTGGATATGTTTGCTGAAATGTATCCCATATATTGTGGTTAGCGGACAGAGTTTGCCAGTTAAAAACGTTAAGTTTAAAGTAAGCCGGGTTGTGAACGTATAGTATGCGTTTTACTGTATGAAAAAACTTAGTATGGATGTGCGGTCTTGAAAATTAACCAGCGTAAAGTGTGCACTGCGCTATAATGGATAATTTCGCAATAGTGGATAATTTCGCACTATTGGATAATGGGTGGTATTTTATTGTAGGGCTGTTTGTATGGAATCGTTGTTTGAAACGAAATTTTCATTAATTATGTTTTAAATGGGATTGGGTACGTTAGCATAAATGTTTTTGTATCGTAGGGAATATATGAAATTGTTTTATTAGTGAAAGTCGTGTTTCGCTAATGAACGATACTTATAATTATTGCAACGATATTATCAGAATTTTAAATTACCAAATATTATATATTAAAATAGTAAATTAAATTAAAACTCATAAGTTTGTGTAGCTTATAGCAGTATAAAGTTCTTTTAATATCGTCACCACGTGACTACATAAACTCATTACTTAACCTTTCCTACGAACACTGCTTGTATAATTTCAATTCCAGTTAACGCGACAAAGCCAAAGTTATCCTCCATTTAAGCACTCTGAATTAAGCACTCACAAAAAATCCAAATGAGATTGCAACACAACCGAAACAGAAATTATACCCTCTCAAAGAAACATCTAAAATACGAATTCTCGGACGGAGAATTAAGAAATTTCACGTTCGATATTCCAATACCCGCTGAAACATTAACGAGTTCGAGACTCGTTTAATCAACGTAGCAACTCGAAAAGTGAACTCGAACTAAAACAAACGACACCGTGCATTATATACACGCGTCTAATGAACTCGTACCCATGTAAATAGGCTTTAATCAGCTTAATGCATATTTATTTTGGATATTACCCGAAATATCGTATTTCGAAAACGCGAACAAAACACCATATAGATAATTGGCCCCGCTGATAAATCGGCCGAACGTCAACGAGGGCGGGTGTCCAAACCGAGCTGTGGTCTCGTTCCCTTTCGGCTTGCTGGGTCGTTGTCAACTATTTGCAATTAAAATTTGTTAATTTTCGGAAAGCAATTTAATCCCGTGAGCAGGGTGCGCCCTTTGTCTTCGCGACCCCAGTGATCGATGGTTTTCCGCGGGCGGTGGTTATTCCCGCGCGATTTCGGGCTTCGCACTTTCATGGGGTTTTGGATTCGGTCGGGCGTATGATCGATCGCGATTGATTGTTTTAATTGAAATGTGCCCCGGTGGTGTGGATCGGTTTTTTCGCGTGGGGGTTTACGGGGAGTGATGGTTCTTGCTGGGCTGTGCGGGTTGGAAGTCGGGATCAGGTGTTGCAAGGTAAATGATTTCTGTAATCGAAGAGAATTGTGTTTGTGTGCTTTTGAAATGGATGAATATATAAACGGATAAAGCGATACTTAAGCTCGTTTCTAGATATAAAGGGAAATTAGATTACATGAGAAATTTCAAAAACGCAAAAACAGAAAGTTTTCGTGTTTAATATTGAGAATTTATTCATTTCCATTATTAACAATAGGCTGTTCTTAAAGTTTTATCGTTTTTTGAATAATTGTTAATAATTTTAATCAAAATATCTTGTATAATTTCTACCGTTATTTAACACATTTGTCCAACTTTCTGTCAAATTTTTGATCTTGAAATTGAAATATTTTTTTTTAATTGAAATTTTACAATGATCTTAAATTTTTTTGTTGTTAGAGCCGAAAAGAACAAAGGATGTCGATTGCCTCCTACCCTAATACCATAATTTTATCTTTCGTGATTTTAGAAATATGTGCACGCGCGTTCATCCATTTTGTTCAATATATGCGGCGTCCATTTTCCTTCTTTTCACACTTTGCCAATATTTTTCATGTGTTCATGCACACTTGTATCATAAATTGTCATCAAATTTTTGAATAGTTGACCTATTTACCAATTGATACAAAAAATCGATACGTATGCAGATTCGAAATGATATTAGAAGTAACAAAGTTATGATTTCCCAGTATGATCGATGTTTTAATTAGTTTTTTAATGAAATAACTTCGGTCACTGGCACTAGCAGTTTCATTAAATTGCAAATATGATAACCAAATCGATCCCGACGCCCATGCTAAAACTGAATGCCTGAAATTACCATACGTAAACATAAAGCAATTTCTCTCTTGTCATCTGCAATGCCTACGACCTATATGACGGAAGTGCACAGCGATTTCATCTCGCTCGATCGTCGATCATAAATGAAGTTACTCAACTGTTTATATGAACCTATCTTCAGAACTTGTATAGGTATGTATGTATTCGAATTGTAACTGTCGCTTACCGTCGAACGAAGAATGGGGTATCCAATCGTTTCGAATTGAGAGGGATCGAGTCTATAATTTTTTTTGCAGTTATTTTTCGACTTACCAACGTTCTACTTTTTTTAAATGTAATCACTATTGATATTAAAAACATCTAGTGTAGTTGGTGTTTTGTAATTGATAAGTCTAGTTGGTAAATGATTGTCATTATTTAATAGAAAATTATACTGTATTTGGAATTTTAAAAATTTTAAGACAAAAATTTTCAAACTTCTAATGGTTTCGAAAAAACTTTTTTCTTTAATGGACGTCACATAAGATTTATATAACGAGGGAATTTCTCCCACATACTTAAGAATAAACAGTTTAAGATAAAAAAGATAAAAAAGCGATTTCCGAAACACAAGCAGAGCTTTTTGGTTCCATGGAAGTCATACTCCCAAAGGGAGTAAAAAGGGAAAAAGAGGATATAAATAATTCCAAAAAGAAATAAAAACGAAAGTATCATAGGTACTTATTATAGTCCTAAATAATAAAGATCAACAATAAGCCCAATAAATGTAATAATAATAATAATAATATAAAATTAGTTTTTCATTAAATTTATATGTAAAAACTAGATATAAATCAGGGCCGAATCATTTAACATTTCATCATTATATATATGCTGGTATATAGGCCTGATGTTAATAAAATCGGCTGTGAATTGATAACCATACTATTACTTAATTATCGCGCTTTTTTAAAATTAATTATTTAATTATTTTTCAGAGACATTTAATGTGATTTGTGAGAATTAATCAATTGATTAATTTTAAGCATGATATTTTAGACGTTAAGTGTATACGCATCAAGACCATATAAGAATAATTTTTAATAATTTTATACTATATATTAAAAAAAAAGACATTGATTCAAGCGAGCAAGACAAACCGGGTTCTAATCCCAAAAGAGACTGCCATCTTTTAACTCGTAATTTTAAAGTCGCGAGCGTCATTCGAACAAATACACGGATACACAGACGGACC
>JAOXNN020000066.1:1619201-1645303 GCA_028571205.2 Hydropsyche betteni | reverse complement strand
TAAGTTGAAGTGCGTCCATATGGTATATGGGCGCACTTCAACTTAAAACAATGCGTTCCATTTTCGCGACTGCAAATCGCAGTGGGCGCCTGGCCTCACTGTGCATATTTTCCTCAACTCGAACAACGCATTCTTCTAAGCAAATCGTATTTCCAACAACGCATCAACCGACCTTCAAGCCAAATGCATTCAAGCAACCCACCAAACACCAAACGTCCGTCCAAACGCGAAACCCAAACACACACACGAATTTCCTCAAGCCTCCAACCGCGCGAACCTCAAGAATCAATCGGCTTCCGGCTATGGCCGGATTGCGGCCCGCATCTGCACATCCGCCCCGCACACCGCGAAACGCGGCCATGTACGCAGCGGCGCGAAAGTTTGAATGTGTGCGCGTCTGTCGCCATGGCGACGCGCGTGCGGGCGCTTCCTGTTGTGTCGGCCGGAACGGCGCCAGGAAGGCGCATGCGCGGTGCAAACGGAGCGGGAAGCTTAGGCGCGACCTACACTCGCCGGCGAGGGTCCAAGGTGCTGATTGTTAACTAGGTCAGTTGCGGGGACGTTTCTGTGCCGCTTTGTGATGGGGTGGATCGGGTGGGTGGGTTTAATTGGTGTTTGGTCGGGTCGTCGTATTTTGTGTTTGAATTTATTTGGGTTTTTGAAAATATGGGTTTTTTTTTTGAAAAAAATAAGTACAATAGTCTTCTTTAATACGGGCTTAAGGCTTTGTGATTACATATTTTATTTATATTATTTTAATTGACAAAATAAAGATTTGAATCAAGAAAAATAAATAAGAACTGTTATCGATCAAAAATTATATATACCGAATTCTCTTTTTCCACAGTTCCAAAATAAAAAGGTTCAAGGAAGAAGAACTGATTGAACTGATGAACTGATTTTACATGGCGAAATATTTTCACACTACGCAATTTTTATAAAGTAGATTTGGAGGAAGTTCTATCCAAAAATACTGTTGGGGCCTATCTCCAATTTTTATATTATATGTATATATAAGTCACCATACATTTTTTACACTGTAGTCTCTGGAACATTGGAACATATCCCCATTTAAAAAAAAGATAGGGTGTATTTACTTTATTATCGTTATATAAATGTTACTAAATAGTTTGTACTATACCAGGTATTCTTAAAAGGAGATTTCGTACATTATGTATAATATAATGTTGGTGTATTGAATTGTACGATACCTTATTATATAGTGTATGTAACTGCACTGTGTGTATTATGAATCATTAAAAAAAAATATTGAAGGATTTTATCTTATATCCAGGCTTTTAATTGTATAAAAATGTATCATGCAATTGTGCGGGGTAGGTCAGGCTTAAGTCCCGCAAAGAAAGCCTTCCTGCGAAATTGCAGCCACAATATCTTATTGCACACTATTATTATATATCACTGTCTATTTGAATTGTATTACGACAATAAGAGAATTTCAAAGAACTGGGGCATTCCAGGTCTTTCATTATTTTGTTTTGCTACAACATGAAACATCAACGTTCGCAGACAACTAACTTTTGTTAGTACAATTGACAGATTAGCTTGCCAATTTATAACTAGTGAATGCAATATGTATCTAAACTACGTTGAAACTAATAACTAGACTGGCAGAATTATATCACTAGATTCAAAGCTTCTGTGAAATTTGTGGTAAGCTTAAACCCTCTAAAACTACTGTTTAGATTAGCCATTATATAATGTATATTATACATAGATGGAAATGCGATACTGATAAATATGGTTGGAAAATAGAAACGCATTTGAAAATATTATAAAATCATAAAACAAAATTTAGGTAAATTAATATTATAATATGTTAGTATTAGAGTTTGCACATGTTGTTTTTCTTCAGTTCATGGTGTGAGTTCATTCATACATATTTACGTTTTCCATGAGAAAATCATATTTTTGTATAAAATGAAATATATGGGACGTACTCTTATATACAATATATTATACATAGGCGTATCTTATAATGCTAACTCATATATCATAGAAAAGTTTATATTCGTCTCGTGTGACCAGAAACTTTGTATTATCATAAACGACGCTATATGAAATATGACAGAATGTATTTTCCGCTGATTTTTCCGCGCTCTCATACGGAGTTTTATCGTCTGTGAAATTATCAAGAACATTTCATAATGCGTATCGAATTACATTCTAAATGCGTAATATTCATATCTGAAATCGTATATTATAATGAAAAACCCCTGAGATAATACGTAATCTTAAAAGTACATCAGTTATGTGACGGATTTCAACCACTTTTATTTTTATTTATTTCGATCCTTGAATATCAGAATGGTATTTTCAGTCAATAGACTTTTATAGTTTTGTAAATAAATCATTCATTCAAATGTATTTCAGTCCGTTTCGCAAGGCTTCCGCGTATTTACACTACACTGAACGAGCTCTCGCACTGCACACATTTTTCAGACATTCGCAAAAAGTTGAAGTTTATTCGAATTCATGGTACAAATACACAACTCAATACATACATATATTCGAGAAAAATATATTTTCACAACATTGAGAATATAACCTGTCTTTTCTTAGACAATAATCAAGGTCTGGCGAGTATTATGAACGATATACGGAAAATGTGTATTTTATCGTTACGTCCTGTTGCGATTTTATATCTTAAGCTAATGAATGCAGTTAGTTAAATTTATATTCTTTTGAACTTATTTAAATTTAATAGTTGAATGTCAAAAGGTTAGTTTTATTGAATAAAATCATTCTTATCGATCACTGAAGTTAATTGTTAGTAACATGCAGAATAAGTAAATTATAATAGTTGGATTTAATTGCATACTATCGGACAGTTATCAAATTTTATTTCGATATTTAGTTTCTTCAACATTAAAAAAACTTTGTCCCTAGAGAACATTATAAAAGATATATTGAATGAATACAATGCTATAATTTTCAACAAATTCTTGAAGTTATTCGACATCTTGAATATTTTAATGTAGATTAAGTTTTAAAGGTTGTAGGGCAAAAATTTTGAGTCGAAATAAAACAATTATTGTATCGCGAATTATTTCAATATTTAAAATAAAATATAAATAATACGAATTTCATTATTTATTACAGATTCGATTTAGTGAATTTTCGATAATCCGAAATCTTCGGACACAATCGATCATTCAAATGTGTATACAAAACCTGCAACATTTTGATCAATATAATTATTCAGTATAAATCCTAGGATAATACGAACAACAATATTTTGCTGATAGAATCATACATTTCAATACCATGACGTGCTAAAATAAGATTTATTCATGCCCATACAAAAACAATACAACAAAAACAATTTCACATAACAAAAACAATTTCAAACACAAATCGCAAACCGATACCAATCAAAATTTAATTATTTCGAAAAGACCCGTAAACGAAACCGACCAGGTTTCTCAGGTACAAACGTGCAGATGTTCGACTTTAATTGCCGCCGTTGTTTCGAAAAAAGGTTCCGCCTAACTGTCGTCCACGAATTGGCTGGAGTTAATTAATTTCAGGTCGAAATTGTCGAAAGGACGAGCCGTATAATAACTCGTAAAGTTTCATTTATCGTTCTCTTCGTCGGAGGGCCGAGGAAATGTCCTTTGAGGACGTTCGACTGAATTGACCTAAAACCTCTTTGCGCGGAAAATTCACATGAAATTGCCAGAGATGAGGACTTTTTTTTTTGGAAATTCAGGCTTCGGGGTGTTAATTTTAGTTGAGTGTGTGTCGGATGCTGTTCACATTAAAGCTTGTGATGTTGAGCTTGTAAGAGCGTATCATTCTGCGTCGTTTGTTTTTATTAACGGTGCTTTAAAAATCTCTTCGTCCAAGTGAAACAAATTGATTCAAATTTAACAAAAAGTTCTGATTTTTTTTAAATATAGTCATTACGTTCTTATTTTAGAATATTTCCAGTGAAAAATCGTGTTGCAAATGAAATATGAAATATATTTTTGTATAAAAAATAATATTATTATATATTAGTCGGGTCTTCAAATGTGTAGAGATGAATTGATATTTTTTAAGTTATATTTTTACTTGGAAAAATGGGTTCGATCATATGATTACTCACCTTTTATGAATTTTCTATTTCAATTGTGAAATGTTATGATAAAGCAGAGATGTGTTCTGCAGACTATGGTTCGACATTGAAAAAACTGTGCAATTTATATGAAATTTATTTAAATTTTCAAAAAAAACATTTTTAGTTCTATTTCAGTTGTTATTTTAAAAACGTCACTTTTTCAGCGGCAATTTTTCAAACTCACACTTTCGAACGCTCAAAAAACATATAATAAAAAAAGCTGAGAACTTCGAAACAGCACGAATGAAACGCAATACTTTTTTTTCAAAAACCAGCCAAAAGGACAAATTTTTCAGAGAACACGAATCGATACAGCGACATTGAAGGTTCAAAATGGCGAAAACTCATTTGTATGTGGGCAAGAACGGAATTTTAACAATGTACAACTTTGCAGCGCACCAACCGTGAAATTACCAGCTTTTTTACTTGGTCATAGAACCTAGCTTTTTGTATGTGTTAGTATAAACGAGAAGATGAGTCGGCTCAATTAAAGTGCTATCTTGTCATCGTTTTTTTTCATCTTTTCGGGTCTTATCTATGGCCATCAAATTCGAATCAATTTCACGGCTGTTGAAAAGCGTCCACTCGATGACCCCATGAGGTCCGTTATTAATAATGTATCGCTATCAATAGTATGTTAAAGATAAGATAAAACGAATATTTTCACGATCTTTATTAAATCAAGCTATCGCGAGTTAGTCAGTTTGGGATTTTTGTGGAGTGTATTTGTGTTGATTTGATAGTCTTGCTTCTATGATCGAGTATTCGGTGAATATTTTTTGGTTTATGTTTCGGGAATGTTAAGTTTTAATGGGGTAATATATCAGAGTTAAAAGAACTGCATCGTTTGAAGTTTTCTATTGTTCTCAAATAAATGCTTTCGTTGAAATGTGTTTATTTAGGTATTCATAATTTATTTTTCGTGTAAACATATTTTAATTGTTTTCATTTAATTTTTCTCTGAAATTGTTTTATTTTTTAACAGGAGCTTTTGTTATTTTCGGAAAACTTTGTTGAATTACATTTTCCGGAATTTGCTTACTTTTTATCCAATTTGAAAACGAAAAGTCTATTTTTAATTAATCAAATAAAATATTGTATTGATTTCGATATTTATGACAAGACAGTTTCGATTCGTCTTCAATAGAAAAGTTTTTTTATAAGAGAATTTATTTAATTATTATTTTTTTTTCATCTTGTAAAATCATTTTTTCCAATATGGTATAAAATTTAATAGCATTTCGTATAATTTTTAATACGAATTTTACACAATCATTCTCAGAACAATTCATTCTTGCAAATAATCATAGCTTTTCTACCAGAAAAAAATATGTTTTTATGTGATTAAATTCGTAACAATCCATTGTTCACTTTTCACGAATTTAATGAAAAATTCGCACCCCGATGCATAATTTTCAAGTAGCCGTACAAAGAAAAGCAGGTTTTTTCCGAATTAAATCATGTTCCGACATCAAAGCAACATTTCGCTTCAAAACAAAGAAACGAACAAAAAAAAACGTATTGTAATTACACAGCAAAACGTGCCCGCGTTCAATAGAAAACCGGGCACTTTTAAGCGTTCCGCTGCGCATTATCAAATAATGAAACTAAGCCAAAGCGAAATTCCGCTCGAAAATTGAACGCAAGACTCCCGAGAAGCCCTAGTGCTTGCCCTTGCTTTTTATCCACCATCATCCATTTTTCCCTCACTATAAACACCGATCTCAAGGCTCCGCGGAAGGACGTCGGGGTTGACAACCCCTCGGGGGGCTGACGAGGCGTGCCTGGGGATGATCCGGCTTTTGAGATAAGGAATAAAGAAAACGCTCGAACGGAAAATGAATGTTAACCAATGGTGATAGATGGATCGGCCAGAACAAGATTGAGTGCGTTGTCGCTCCTATTCGTGTCACGCGATCGGATAATGTTTCAGGTTTTTAATCGGCAGGTTTTTAACGGGGGCCTAGGGCAAGTTACGGCGGGTTTACCGTGTCTTGGATGGGTGTTTGCGAAGGGTCGTCGTTGATTATGTGTAATTTTCAAATTGACCGGTTGAAATGGTCAAATATTGACTTGGCCGGACCCCGGAGTTTCGGGTGCGGCGAGTCTATTAGCGATGTTTGATTTTTGTGTTGGAAGGGGTTATTGTTTCGTGGAGATTGGGTGATTGTTCGTGTGATGAAATTTTGAACGTTTTGTGTGAATATTAGGATAATCTGTAAAACGATTCGGATTTGAATAAAGACGTTTTGAAATTTGTCGAAATTATACGAGTAAAGCAGGAATTTTATATTCAGAAAATTTACTTATGAAGTGAAATTTAATAATGAGAAAACTTTTTAAATTTCTTATTATGATATAAATTAAAACAGCATTGTTATATAAGTATACATATTTAATATAGCAAAAAAGTTAAATAACTAGCATAGTTATCAAAATAAGGACACTTATTTTTAACCTATGAGCTGTTATGTTGTACTAACTAGAATGCTATTTAAATTAGTTGAAGAATAATTTTTCCAAAGTATTATGGTATAACAACAAAATTATAAAAGAAATTAAAATATAAAAACACATCGTTAAAACCATTAAATTGTGTTATTCAAACTTTTTTGTAAACAACACATGTTTTTACATGTTGTTGTAAAACAAGGATAATTTATATAATTAAAACAAATGATCGCACATTTGGCTCATGAAACAGCTTTTTGAATATGTAATAATTCAATAATGTCGTATTCTGTTCAAAGTATTTCATTTATTTATTTATTTTGTGGGTTATGTAAGGTTATCGGTTAGATTAGAATTAATTAATTTGATCCACGCGAATATCATGAATTCAATCACCTGCACTTTCTGTGGCAGATTTAATCATTTCTATTTTAATCAGTCCTATAAATTTCTGAATGATAGGTATTACGCGAATTTAGTTCAGTGATTAGCTTATTTTATGATCGCGTGGTTAAATGACCAACCAGTCAAAGTATAATACATGCAGAATTTAATCCAAAGACATGAAATTGAAATTTATGTATTTTAATTCACATTTATTCCGATGAAATGAAATTAATTTATGGTTTTATAAAAGAAATGATTTTCAGAAAGAAAAATTAGCTAATAAATGAAACCTCATGCTCGTGCGATTCTTGAATTTCCCGAATTAAAAAAGTCGCAAAGTTGTAAAATTTTCTCTCAATTTTCGTTTAATATGCTGAGTTCATTTGTATGATGTTTTTAGTCAGAAAAAAAAATAATGAAATGGCAATGTTTTCAGAGTGGAATTACAAACTATTTAATATTTCATGCATTCGAATTTCAAATTTTCAAAAGTGTTTGTAAAAGATTTTTTTATTTAAAAAACAATTTACCAAAATTAAGTTTCATATTGTAATTTCAATTTTTGGAAAATTACAGTGAAGGTGATATTTGATTTCGAAAAGTTAACGAGAAATTTGTTGAAGAGTTTCATTAGCCTTGCAGCAAAGAAAATTGTTCAGGTTATGAAAATCAAAAACTTGCTTAGTTTTAATTACGGTTTAATCATGACAAAAACGTTTAAAATTTTTGTATTTTTTAATTAAAAATAATTTGTATTAAAATTATGAACATCATATTTTTTTTATTTTTTCCGAAGTATATCCTCATCATTTCTGAGAATGTCAAAATGTTTTTTTTTAAACATGCATTAATTTAAAAATAATATACATATTCTTTTTCATATTTAATTTTAAACAGAACTTTTATCATGCACAAAATATTGTTTTTCGAATACACGTGTTCTGAAAAACAATATTGATCGAATTCATATTTTAAATATTCACACAAATTAAAAATCGAGCTATTCCCCTTTTAAAAATATACACCCAAAACAAAAACTCGATCCCAAAACGATCCAAACAAAAATGAAAACTCAACAAAATTTTCACTTTCGCCACAATCAAACTTCCCCCGAAACCCGCTCTCGGCGCGACCCGCGCGGTCGAAAAGCACAAACAACACAGAGCAAACAATCTCAATAAATACCAACCAAAAAAACACATAAAAAAGATCCGACCAACAACACAAACACGACTCGAGCAAGAAGTCGGTGGGGGCGGTTATGCAAGAACAAGGGGTGCACTTGAAGCGTCCCGCCACCTGCCGAAGCCGATAAATCGTCACCAGTCTATCGGCGGACGCCAAACAAGGCATTGCTCCATATCCGTGGCCTCATCTCCGGGAAAATAAGGTTCTTCGTTAAGTGGGGTAGTCGGAAAAGTGGTCGTCCGAAGCGGGGTCGGAGCAAAAGTTCGTGGTGTTCGAGGGATGGCGGTCACGTCTCACCCCCCGTGGTGGTGATTCAGTGTGGGCAATTTTGTGACAATTGGACGAAAATTAATTTTTGTTCGATTGAAAGTGATACTAATTGTGGAAGTTGAGGGTGCTCGGTTGGATTGGTGTCGTCGATGTGGCGGTGTTTTATTTTTGATGTGTGACGGTGATAGTTTTGCAAAAAGATACGTGCGTTTGATGGTGGCTTAATAATATCGCTTCAATAGAATAGACCGGCGTAATAGATGAACCTATCAAATTGGTCGAATTAATTGGTTCGTAGAACTAGCTTCATCGTTTATATGACTCTGTATAATGTGTTTCGAAATACCGTTTAAATCGAGTGATGTTCGTGGATCATTAAATGAAAACTCGTGTTCAATATCGATAATTGCCATGGATTTTCATCTGAAATATAATTTCAAAAATAAAATCTGATATTTGAATGAATATAACTGGGTATGATTCTATATATATTTTTTTATCGACACATTTTTTCACAAATTTAATTATTTAGCCGTCAAATTTTTCTTATCTTGCAGAAAAATTAGAATAAAGAAACGTCACATCAAAATCGACAACACGACGATTCGAAGCAACAATTCTTCGTATCTGACCGAAATGTATATTTGAATATCGGAACGACATCGACAATGTATATTCAAATGTCAAACGAACGTTTTCACACGTACAAATGTAGCTCTGATTGGGAAACACTACACCTAATATTAATCACATGGTACCTATCAAAAGTGTTCGTTTACATACGCCGCTCGGATCGTTCAGCCACAATAGATATGCAAATTATACATTTGAATTTAAACTCATCAAACTGTGCTCACATTTATATTATGTTTATATAATACATGTGTTTAAATACGAAATAAATAAATTCGAAAGTCCCGCGCGAGTGTAAAATATGTGTTTTGTGCATCGACATCGTAAATTTCAATGAATACGGAAGAGATTCCCCTGATCACTATCGAGGTAATAAGTACCATATCTGTTTTATGGTTTTCTATTTTGTATACAGTGTGTTTTTTTTTGTGTGCAAAAGACATTTTTGAGTTGATGGGGGTTTCGTTATAAGGTCTTGGGTATGTTTTATATGATGCTGGGGTTTAGTGGTGAAATAAAGAGCGATTTTCTTTTCGGGGAAACTCTGGTGCTCTTAAATTATTCATAGCCATCTAACCGAAAATAGTATAAGGCCACTTTCTTGCTATTATATTTATTATCTCGTCCATAAACTGACCTTCTCTCATCGCGAAACATATTTACCTATACACTTACACATTCCGCACAATGTACAATCCATAATAAAATACGTATTAGGGGAGCATTTTGAAAGGGAAAATTTTCATTTTTACTCCGTGACTCGTGTCGAAGAAGTCATATTTTTTACGAAATAATAAATATGCGTCAAACTTTTACGCGTTGCTCATTTTTTTTATTATACATATATTTTAAGCCGTCTTCAATGACGAGTACCATATGTCGTTGCACGGCGATATTTTCTGCTTTTCAATATAATACCTTGCTTGTGCAAAAGGATTTCAATAAGATCTGACACATATTATATCCGTAAATATGTGAAAATATATTTTTTCCCTTTGGTAAAGGTTCCGCGTAAGCATTTCTTCAATGTGTTTCCATAAATTGTCATTACTCGAAGAAAACTATTCAATGAGTTATTTTCCTTAATTTTCGTTCTATATAAGGAAAACGTATAAATTTATTGTAGTTTTTTTTATTTATTTCAACTTAAACGATTTTAGCGATCAAAAATATTATATTGTTGAAACGAACATACTGAAAATAATTTCCAAACTAATGAAAACAATGACTGCTTTGAATGTTTCCACAAATTTATTCGCAACATCACCGAATATAAAACAGATATAATTCACCAAATCCATCAAAAACACGTATACTCACCGCAAATCTAACACTCAGCAAAAACAATAAGCTTAATAATACCGCGTTAACGAAATAAACGCAAAGTTGACTTTCGATGCCGAACCAAACTAACAATGAGCGGGTGGGATTACGCCGCTCACCCGCGATTTTAGAGCACCAAACTTCGAAATTTCACCACAACGAAAGCGGCAGTCTCCCAGGGGGTTGTTGATTAAGCTTTTACAAAAGGATTAGATTATCGAAGGCGTAGGAGGATGACGAATTTCGCGGATGCCTCATACAGAATCATATAGAGCCCGGCCGAGTTGGTCGGTTTTTCGTAGGCTGGTCACGTAACGGCTACGTCGTAACGTCCCAGGATCAACTTTTTAATACTGAAATCTGAACGCGACGGTAAAAACTACCCTAATTATGTATGGGGATGACCGCCTAGGTGAGGCTTGTATTTTTTCCGGCACGTGCGATTTTTCGTGTAATTGGCTCTTTTGAAAATTAGGTTTTTGCGTAATGAGCGTTTTTAATTTTTGGAAAGATGTATTTGATTGAATGAAATTGTGAGATTTAGTATGGATAAAAATAAGTTTTTTGTTTGGTTTCTATAGAAATTTTGTTTTTCTGCAAAATTTCGGGGTTTCGTTAATGAGATAACTATTTCGCTTAGTGCTTTAAATTACAATTTTTTCAACGTGAGAGGTACTAAAGTCCACGTCTTACGACTTTTTTTATCTAAAGCTATTTTCGGCTAACCGTTTAGTCTTGGCGATTACGTTCAAAGTACGTCGCTATCGCGAGCAGACTCGAAAACCACAGAATCCAAAGACGATTTCTTCCCCTTAGCTTTCCAACGTCCTGAAATATATATATTCAAAAAAAATCAAAAAGGCGTAGACGCGTACATAGCACCTATACATTATTCGCATCCAAAAAGAGAAAAATAATTCAAACAGCATCCGCGTAGAGAAAATTACAAAAGGAAACTTCGCCGACATGAATATTCAATATTGCGCCATTTCCATTCAATTATCGGACGTCTGCGGCGTCAGAATCGAAACGCGATATTTTTCCTAACGGCCAATATTTTGAATATTTCACGAGCCGAGAACATTACGGCGTACATCTGAATACGTTCTAGAACCCAGCCAATATTAAAGGAAGACGAGCGAAAACCCAAAAAACAACATTGCGATAAAAGGCCTCCCAGCATATAATAATATACCCCGAGGGACCCGCGCGTACTATAACGCAAATGCGAGTCGAAAATAATCGTTCGAGACAATTCAGAAAAGTGAGGTAGGCGACTCGTTTATTTATTTTTTTTCCGCTAAACGTTTTAATGATTAATATTTTATTTTCGGCCGTTTCGTATGAGAGATTGCGCGTTTTCGTAATAACAATCCAGTGTGCGGACGTAACGATGCGGTTCACATTTCGCGCGTTATTTTTCATTATTTCCCGGCCATTATGGGAATACACAGCGTGAAGTGTTATTAGTTTTGTCGCAACAACTTCTCGTTCATGAAATGGCAATAAAGCATTTGATTGCTGACATATTTTATCTATTTGCGGGGTATAATAACCGAGAAGAATCCTAATGTCTCTTGAGGTTTGTTGTATTTAAGAACAGAAGGGGCTCTTTCTTTGTATATTATTTAGTTTTTTTTTGATTATTTTAAATTGGGGGAGGAAAAGAATAGTTTTGTTAATGGTATGATTTAATTTCAGTTATGCGTAGCGGTTGTGTAATTAAATGTGTTTTGTTATCGAATTTTATGTATCGAGCGTTCTATTTTGACAAGGACCTTTATCGATTCTGATTCAATTATATTCGAATTGTTCTATAAAAATATTAAACGAAATTCTCGTTGATAATGTCAAAAACAATCGTTCAATGTTTGATATAAAACAATTTGTTTTTAGGTACATTTTCTCGAATTATAACTCAGACGAATAAATACAACACTAACAAAATATACAGTAGCATAAAATGCCTCGTTCGAATCTCATATGACGAGAATAAAAGGGGGAACGAGCGATTCGTATTACACAATGCATTACAATAAATGACCACGACAACGGACCATCCCTTATTTATTACGCGGGTCTGCGACGTGAATAAATCACGGTATCGTTTTGTGACGAAATATGAATAGTCCGACTTCCTTTTGTGATATTCTAATCTTTCTTGATCATCCGTTAAGCCTTTCGTCTTTCACATAGTAGAATGATCTCGGGGGATGAATAGAAATGCTGCCTGCCTAACGATATATCGTCATTCTGGTATAATTGTATGCCCGATTGCGTAATGGGTTTTATTGTTATGAAGCGTCGATTTAATTAATTCTATCGCTTGTTCCGCAGGGGAAAAGTGTTTGACATTTTGAATTGTTTCGGTTTGTTTTTTTGCGATCGATAAATTTATGTTAAACGAGCTTGGATTTTAATTGATGCGCGCTTTCGGGAGTAATTTGTTCAAAACGGTTTTTGAATGTGTAACATCGCCTTTAGTTTATTTAAAAGTTTAAAAGTCAAATAAACGATTTCTATCATTTAACTTTCGGCCGTCTTTATTAAAAGTTTTGAATGGTGACTTGAATTTTAAACGTAGTCGATTACGTAGTTATTCGCTACGTTTTAATAGGTAAAATTTGTATTAATTTTGCGAGAGCGAAAGAAAACAAAGTAGCTTTTAATTTAAAGATATTATTAAAAGATTTCTATTAAGTACAAAATTCAAATTTTAAATGATAAATTTGTATATATTATAATACAATATTATTACTCTAACCGATATTAAAATAAACGACCAATTTTCATGTTCGTTATTTCTATAACTTTGACTATTGTCGTTAAAGAGGCAATTTGTATCGCGTAATGATTTATTTATATAATAATATTTGATGAAACTGTATCATATTTCATCAATTGAAATAAAATTAATTTTATTCCCAGAAAAAAAAATAATAAACTAAACAAAAATATTTAGGACTCGTACTGCAAATTCACAAATTTTGTTTTATTCTGATGCAAAACAAATTGGAAAATCTCCGTTAACTTAACCTACAATATATTACTGCAGATAATCAAAACGTAATTCATTATACATGTATAATGCAAATGACCAGGATATTACGATATATCGTATGGTGATCGCGTTCTCCGTAAACGACCCAAGTTTCGAATCGAAACATCGAGCAACCAATAAACATGTAAATCACGGCGAGGACTCCATTAAAAAAATACACGCAGGTTACGTGTTTTATATATGACATATTAAATAAAACATATATAAATACCTGTGCTTTTTAACCGGCGAGCACACGTTTGCCCTTTTGCGCCGTAACGGCCTGCGAATAACGTGGAGGTCGACATTGTTTTTCGCGTTCGTGCTCCGTGGGTCACTCGACCCTAAATAAAATAGGCAAAAAAGTGAAAAATCCCTTTTAGAGTGGACGCATGAGTTTATTTTATGTTTTTTCGGGCTCCCGTGCTTTTTTTCGGGACCCTTTTCTAACCGTGTCTTTGCCAGGAGGAGATTTTCCACGCACGTTTTGTGGATGCGTTCAAGAAAATTTCCATTTACATGATCCGTTTTTTTAATGCCAATTTAATAATATGGCAAATCGATTTGAATTTTCAGCTTCGTTTCATAACCGAATTCATGGGGCTCTTAGATCGGTTCGCCAACTTTTTCAATTTATATATAAATATTATCTGGGGCGCTTCCGAACTTTTTAACTTCGACTTTTTTAACAATTCTCGAATGCCACTCGAAGATCTTTCCCTATCCTCGACGCAATTTTTGAGCATTATACAGCTCACAATCGAGGATCGTACCTTGGTTAGCGGCGTTTTCTAAAATTAGATGTAAGAAAAAGTCCTTGAGCATTGGAAAAAAACATGATGAAAATATGCTTCAATTTATTAAAAAGTAAGGCTATTTTCTGACAGATTCAAATTTTATTTGTATCAAAGCGACATTTTTCATAAATTTATTTTGATGTTTTCAAGGATATTGAAAAATATGTTTGAATTTTTGTGATGTAAAAATACACCACATATCCAATTATTATTTTCATGGAATGCTACCCTTGAGCAGTACATTGCTTATCATTACATAATAAATTCAAAGTCGATAAATATTTATCGTTTGTCCAAGAAACGTGCAATATTATTATCAACAGAGATAAAACACTGTTTACAGACCGTGCTTCTCAAAACGATACACTTCTTTACAAAGTGTCACGACCGCAAATTTGCAATCAACCGTTTTGAATGTCCCTTCATCAAAGCACGTTTTGATTATTTACTAACCATAATAAAACGAAAATTATAGTTCAGGAGATTCATATTGAACAAACAACTAGCTTAAGAGATTCCATAGATGGATTTTCCTAATGGAAAATAATTGAATGGTGCGAAAAACGAGAAAATATCGAGTGAGATTGAAAAGATGTGTGAAACACATTAGATCGGCAGACATTGAAGAGCTATTAAGAGGTTTTTAATTCAACAGCGAACGGTGACGAATGTGGATTTCCAATTAGCCAATGTAGAACAAAAAATTCCATAATCAAAAAACCTCGAAGCTTATCTTCAAACATTTCAAAGGTCTTAGACCCGTCGGAATAAAACACGAGCGCCATTTACATGCAATTCCGCGAATATCTCCAAATTCGCGAGTACGCAGGAGGCTTTCTAGGCGTGCGGTAATGGGAGAGTTGTATTTTTCGTCGGCCGTGTATCTCGTTTGATCTTTACGACAGCTACAAATTACACTTGTAGTCAGTGTTCGGGAGCACGTGCTCAAATAACCTATCAGAAATCTTGATTGCGCCATTCCGCCGAGACAAATTGGTCCATTATACGAGGCCCCCTTCGAGCCGGAGCCTCGCCACCGATGCGGTTACTACTGAATTCGTACTTTTTCTCGATTTTTTGTCTTAATTCATCTCTTGTTTTAGTCTTGTCGTCGAAAAATTCCCGTGAGAACTTTTGCAGGGTTCGAGAAATTCGAGTGGACTATTGATCGTTGGGTGGATACGTGTTTTTCGTGCGTGGTCTTAAACGTTTCTGGCACTGATTTTTTTTTGTGTCGAAAAGTTAATTCAAAATATAAAAGTTGATATAG
The DNA here is from genome assembly GCA_028571205.2 of Hydropsyche betteni. NCBI lineage: Eukaryota > Metazoa > Arthropoda > Insecta > Trichoptera > Hydropsychidae > Hydropsyche > Hydropsyche betteni. The sequence goes on along the minus strand of JAOXNN020000066.1, from coordinate 1,629,824 downwards.
CTACGGTGAAACAATACATGTGGGAAAATCTAAATGTTCTTCGTATTCAGTGTAATTTGAGTGCATATAAAATATGTAAATATGAAAGGAACGTTTGTATTTGGAGCATATGAAAAAGGGCTGAAAAATAAACTTCGTGTTAGTTTATTTGACGTTTATGTATAAAGTCTTTATTATTGAATAACAAATTTTCATTACAATAAAAACCTTAATAAAAAATCAAGCAATAAAAATACGCTCAGAAAAAGGAACGAGTAGGCAAAACATAAATGAATATTAATTGCGAAATAGCATCGTAGCTTATAATAAAATATTCTTTTGGTCGTCCTTTGAACTTAATCAATTTATATATTTTTTCTCGGAACGAGACAGAAAAAATCATTCTTGACAAATCGTAAAAGATAAATATTTTTTGCTTACGAACCGCCGACGACGACTAAGAAGAAGCCTTCGAAATTTTCGAACAAACTTTCGTCGTACTTATCGCGTTCGTATTTTTCGCGTGATCGTCATCAATCATTGTTAATCCCCAATATGATGGAAACGTTCGATGACGGCGCCACACATATAATACACATAAGCTGCGATAATCGAAAATTATGCGAAAAAAATGTATGAGCTATAAATGAAATATCTCCTTCAGATTATTTTTCAATTTTGTGGTTTTGTATGTATAAAAATATATATCATATATAAAGATTTTCTGTTGAATTTTTGTATAAATCTTTTTTTTTTTTTTTAGCGAAGACTGATTATTTTGAGTGTTCGTTAAGTAAATTCTCTTGGGTGATTTTCCCACTGAGATTGTTATTCATTGTCTATTACAGTAGGAATAATGAGATTAAGAGTGAATTACAAAGAAGAGAAAGTTTTTTAATTGTGTACATTACCGTTGTTTTGTACACGATAATAATTCTGTCAAAAATTATATTAACTTAAATAAAAATAAAACTTAAAAAAAATATATAGTATCCTGCAGATGCTTCTTTTAAACAAAACACCGATACTATTCGAAATAATCCCGAAACACTTTCGACCCAGTGGGTTTTATTTTTTTTTCACCACGTGCCGAAGACGGATTCTAGCAAAACATTCGGTTTACATTTTCGCCTACGAGGTGAAAGTAGGACAAAAACACTCTTGATTTATATCCTGTTTAGATAGAAGTTTCTACGCTGAAAGTTTCACAGCCCGTCGTGATCTTTTATTTATTCTGTTTTGCATATGCGCGAAACGTTTTCAGTTTCACTTTTGCGTATGAAGAGACAAGGATTTTACAGTATGTATCAGTTTTTCGATACGAATGTCCCGTGAAAAATTGGTGTTTCAATAAACATGCATATAAATAAGAATTTAGTATTCTTTTCAGATAGTAAATTTACATAGATAACACATTTTCAGGATGATGAACCCTGTTTATTTGAAAAACTTAGTCATAGTTTTGAATATCTCTGTAGTTCTTAAAGTGAAACGCTTTGTTGAAATACTATGTCTTGGATTTTTTATTTAAACATTGTCCCCTTTATTTTTTATTGCTATATCGAAATGCTTGTAGAGACACTCTCATAAATAGAAACTATTGGTTATTTTACGACGTAATAGTGAATGTATTATTTATGATATAATAACAAACTGTCACAATGGCTCTGAAGCTCGGCTTTGGTCAGCGAAGCCTTATAAAGTTTCGTACGACACTGTTCCGTTGAAATAATGTCACAATTAAATTGTATTTGTTTGATTTGAAGCAATGTATGTACGAGTATAATTTTAATAAATTCTATGAAAGTTTGTAGTTATTTTTAATGCAAAAAACTAAATGTGACTTATATAAAATGTTTTATTTGAGAAAAAGGTTTATTTATTATACATGTTTTATCGAAAATGTAGTTGTAGTTAAATGAATTTATAAAAAAAATCAGTATTTTTGTAATTATTTTCTTTGTATTCAACCTGTGCATTTTATGCGGTTAAAAACTGGAGAATTTTCTGTTGTTGTGTTTCGAGTGGGGTTTGAAACAATTGCAATTAAAACGTGAAAAATTTTAAGAGTCCCCGATCTGAAATCGATTTTCATTTCAAAATGGCTAAAAAAAAATGTTTTCTTAATGAGTTCTACATTCAAAATTATATCCATTCAAATCCACGTAGAAGCCGGAATAGAGTGCCTTTTCGAATTTGACGAAAAATATACCCATTTTAAAAGAGCATTTAAATTTTTCATGAATGGCAAACGAAACGAGAGCGACGAAATTTTGCGAACACAAAAAAATACTTGATTCGAGATAAATTTTCACTTTTTCGAATTCTTATTTGAATATACACTCCGAACATTATATTCCATTTTTTCAGGCCTTCCGACGAGTGTTCTCGTTCGTCCAAACCGTCGGGAATTTCGAGAAATTGCGGTCGAATTTTCCACGTAAGACGAACGGCGTTGAATTCGAAACGTGACAGACGAAATGTTTTTAAAATGTGATGAAAATTGCGCAGCGCCGCTGAAATCTTCCGCGTTTTCCCGCGCTCGGAAAATGCGATTATGTAACGGCGGAAAAGCGCCAACGGCCCCCGCATCCTAAATATTGATTGCGAATCGCGATACTTTTTTTCTCGGTTGTATCGCTACAATAAATGTTATTGTTATGATAATTGACGCAAATTCGCTTCTTATTGGTCGCTGTGCAAATATAAGTTTTCCGGCTATATGAGAAATTTTACGGCTGAAGATTTATAATTTGTTTTCGGTATTTTTATTTTTTACAAATATTTTTAAAATTGTAATAATAACTAAATCGTAAAAAAAAATTATAAAAAAAACTAATTGTTTTTTATCGCCGTTTAAAAATTGAAATTATTCGAAATAAATATCAGATTGTTCTCGACTTGCCGCGGAGATACGTTCCTAAACCTCAGTTGTAAGCCGAACGCATACAAAAAATCAATCAATTTTAAATAAAATTATATAAATATATAAATGATATGATATAAATATATCGAAATTTTCACTTTTCCATGGTTAATATTATGTAATAATAATAATAATAATAATGATAATATAAAAAAAATAATTAAACCAGACTTATTTTTTAATAAGTAAGTATACATATAATATAATATTATATATCCCAAAAAGAACAAAAAAAACCTGTCCGAAAAGTCTAATTTTTTGCATTGATTTTAAAAATTTTCGAAAAATAGTTAACAAAAAAAAACTCGGTTACAAATGCGAACAACCGAGAACAACCTGTTTATAAAAAAAGATTTTGAATCTTCAAAAAAAAAATTAAAACAAAATTTCAGTTTAATTTATTATTTGAAAATATATATTTTTGAATGAGCTTCTTTTAGCGATCGTTGAATTTAAAAAAAATTTAAAAAATAATGGTAAATTTCTACGCTAGAAAATGAAAAGTTTCTATTTTGAAATTCACAAAAATGTTGGAAAGAAAACACGTTTTTGCAGTTTTCATTTATTTATTTAACTATAAATGGAAAGAAATAGTTCTGAAATTCGGGTGCTGCGAAATCGACTGTTTAGTTTTAAAACGGAAAGTCTTTACGAACCCTTTATACTAAAAATCATCCTTTGTCAATGATAAATAATTACATCTATCTATAATATTAACTGTAAAATTTTTCATTTGTCTTCGGCTTAAAAAGCTTTCAACAATAAATATAAAATTAATTAGTAATTAATAACAAAACTAATAATGCTTTTCAAAAAATTCTTTAACTAAAATCACATACACTCAAATCCGAACAAACGCGGCACATACTCACGCTTGCGCTGCAAAAACCACGTTGCATTTTTTCCTCAAGTGCACTAGGCGCATAATAAAATGCAGCTACTGCAGATTTGCACAGTATCGACAATCGACTGGAAAACGTGAAGAATCGACCAAATAAAGTTCACGGTGTCAATAATACCGAGAAACCGTAAAACCGTATTGCGATCGTGATCTCTCGCACCGTAAACGGTTCGGAATCGAAGCCTTCTTTTCACCTCGTATACGACGTATCCGTATTTTTTTATGTTTGCCGACATTTTATTTTTATTTTCCGGTCCCAATTTGGTAGATAATAAAAAACGCTTTCGCCGGGTGTATGTCGCATGGTCTTGTACCCGCTTTCGGCTTTCGGCCGTTTATTGAATTGAGACACCGCTTCGTATTATTTATATGGACGATGTACCAGTGCTTTTCAATTATTTTTTTTAATTTGGGTTGATATTTAGAGAAACGTTAATTAATGATGGTTTTTCTTTAAGTATTTTTGTTCCATTAAAAAAAAAGTATTTGTATTACTGTTGGAAACAATGGTTGTTTTTTATATCATTGTTTAACTAAATTGTAAATATATTAAAAAATATTTATATCAACATACCTATAAAACTTGAATGAATTTTTATTTCATATGTACACACATATGTGTATGTATGTTCTAAAATTAACTGAGTTATGTAAAAGTTTAATTTTCACATGTATTCACAAAACCTTTTCATGTTTTTATGACCTCTCGTTGTCAGATAAAATAATAAAATTAAAATTTAATTATGTATGTGAAATATTTCATAATAATGCAAACCGCATGTAGGCGATTACATAAAATATTATTAATAAAATATTCAACGCTCTGAAATGAATACTAATAAACCCACAAATTGAATCCAATTGACGGAAATCATTCAACGGCCGATTGTAAAATACATTTAAAGGAAATTTATTCGAAACCACTTTCGAAATTCCCGACCATAAATATTTTAAACATTCAAATTCAATCGCACAAATAAGTATTTCACTACCAACTAAAAGAGACTTTGATGACCCCTAAAAACGAGCTTCGAACCTTGATTGAGAAACCGAGTTTGATCCTTCAACGTTTATTTTACGATCTTTCCCCTTCTATATATACACACAAAACCTTTTTTGTCGTCAGGAACGAAATAAGAAACGGTTTTCGAAAGTTAAACAACGTTCCAGATCGTGTTCAACGACAGCAATAGACGTCTCGTTTGCGACCGAGCAAAACACACAGCCAATTTATCCTCATTCAGGCTTCGTCTCGTCATCGTCAATTTTGCGATATTTCAATGAATCCACCTAAAATGTCACCGCTTCAGCTTCAGTAATAATATTCTATTAGTGTCGCTTTGCTATATTCGGATTTAGACGTCGATCGTGAATTTATGTCTAGTTCGCCGTTGCAGGAGGATTATTTTTGGTACGGTTTCGTTTTAATCAACTGTTGCAATATTGTTCTTGTTGAGTGTATAAATTATACAATTTGGATATTGTATAGCAGTAATTGGTGATATTATTCGGTTCAAATTATATTCGAAATTACTTTGATGAGTGTTTATTTGTGTACGCATAAATTTCGCATTGCATAATTCGAATTTCTCAAAGTTATGAAAAAAATGATTTAAAATAAAATCTTTTATAAGAGTTTTATTTTTTATTTATTTATAAAATAAATAATGATTCTTTTTTCAACGAAATGTATTTTCCCTTTTTGCGAAAGTCACCCAAAATAGGGTCACCCAAGATTTATCATTTCTCACCATATGTCATTCGGTTTCACTTTTCAGCTGAAAGCTGCCGTAAAAAATTTAAAGCAAAACCATATATGGGAAACATGAGTATTTATTATATATAATACATATAATACATCGAATGTGGGTGCGAATTTCATTCCGAGTGAGGCCCATTGTCCGCGATATTGGATTTCACCGGAATATGACCCGTGAAAATGTATAATCATCAATCTTGCGCACATCCAAACCAATGTGAATTGTACACTTTATTCATAAAAATATTTTTTATATTGTATGAATAAACATATTATATATTTTATATTATTTTTCTGAAACATTCAAAATACATTGCGGTGGATAAAAGTTCAACTAATGCAATTTGCATGCATGTTTTATCGATCGATGTTTGTTGTGAAATGAAAATTTTTATGTTAATTATATAAAATAAAAGCTACGTAAAATGTGTAGTTCTGACTATTTTATGTCTCAAAACGTATATAAAGCAAAGTAAGCCTGAATGATTGGAAAATGTATAGGAGATGAAAATGTGTCGGCACCACGTGTACTCAAGGGTGGTTTAATTAAGTCTATCTTGGCTCTGTTCGATATTCAAGCGGAAGCAACATGCTCGTATAAACAGGAAAAACGTCAATTTTCATATAAATGAAAATATTTTCGATATGAAGCTTGTTGTTCGAGCACATTTTGTTAATACCGAACTGTGGGAAAATTTCAAAGCATGTTTGAACGGGTTTGATGAGGTTTTTTTAATGGCATGTATTTGTAACTTTTCAGCGTAAAATTCAACTAAGTAGGACGATATATAATGCATTTAATTCAAACAGAATTTTTGTATAAGTTTGAATAGGAATGTTTGGATTTAGTATTTTACATTAATATTTCAAACGAAGTTTAATTGTCTGTTTTTGAAATCAACTTTTGGGCGAACTTGAAATAACTTATCGAGGTAGTATAATCAAAGCGAAAATGTTTGCGGAATTAATTATTTAATCAACGCGCACAAATCCGATTGGTAAAAACACAAACACAAATTATGCGCATTTTAATCGCGATTTTCGAATAATTTTCCCGGTTCCAAGGAAAACACGTTGCGCATCCGTACGACGGCCACATTACAACAATGCGAACTTAATTATGCGACGACATTAATACGTAAATTGGAAGATAATCACATACACACACTCCAGCAAAACCTTCGCAACAATACGACCGTAATTTATACGACATATTATTTCGCGCACACGATAAACTGAGTGTTGTAACAGCACGTAGGTCAGGGAAAGAGGCTTCAAATGAAGATAAAGCATTGCAAACAATATGGACGTTTTTTTCCCACCTTTGTTATCCCGGATTAGTGTCCAGGGCGACGTTTCCTAGACTGGTAGGGACTCAGAAGATCTCCAATCCGGATGGAAATAGCCGGGGTATAAATACGAGTATCTAGGCTTTCAGAGACCCGCCTTCTGAGTGATAACATCAAAGTGTTGTCGGCAAGACTACGACGCAAATGGACCTACTTATTGCGAATACGTATTGCGAAAGAGCGTATCGTATAAAATACGGGAGTACATTGCAAAGTGTGCCACCATCCAAGCCGTGACTCGGGAAATATTAAAAAAATATATATTTTATAGCACATATAGCCAGCTTTGTATAGCGTGTGGGCTTTCCTATTGTCGCGTTTGTTGCAACTGTGTTAAATCCGTTTGCTGTATGAGATTTTCCTAAGCTTGTCAACTGTTGAGGATGGAATAAGAATAATATATTGCAGATGTTATTTAAATATAAATTTTGAGGTAAATTTATGGAAAAGATATTTTTTTTAAATGTTTATGTTTTGTGTTTCTGTATCTAAACATAGTTTTGAAAAAAACTTTGCAATGCTTTGATTGACATTTAAAACTCAGCTTGAATGTTAAATATCTTTCTACGAGTTATATTTTAAAAGCGTTTCAAGGATGACAAAATCAAACGTATCTTTTCAAAGAAAAATCAACAACGCTTGTAAATAGCACAATCACGGACTACCAATTCTAAACGAATGATTCATGTTTCAATACAGTTTATTACATTATATGTATTTAATAACGCTTAAACAATTTGTAAATTATTTAAATGTTAAATTAATATGATCCCCCTATATATAATAGCGGATTTCTGTGTGTCCGTCTGTCTGTCTGTGTGTGTCGATGACGCTCGCGAATTTTTTCTAAATGAACGACCCGAACCACGACTTTTGATGATAATGATGATGATGATGATGATGATGGTGGTGATGATGATGATGATGATGATTTTTTTTTCCTTTTTTTAAATGAATTACCCGAACCGCGACTTTTGATGATGGTGATGATGATGATGATTTTTTTTCCATTTTTCAAATGAACGACTAGTACACATTTTGAGTTCACACAATCGGGTTTTCACATTTTATCGTTTTCTGTTTCTTAACAAATCCACACCCGATGCTATTAACATCGGGCCTATATACTAGTAATATTTAAAACAAAAAATTTGAAATGTGAAGCTTTCTTAATGAATGTTTCAAAACGTTTCCCGATATATAATACTTTGGACGATTTTATTTTTTTTTAATATTGATTTCTAAAAATTTTCTTCCACCTCAATTTACAAATTCAACTGAAAACACTGTCAAATCGCCCTGAATACATTGCCCATTCTCATTCGTCAGGTAGAAGAACCGGAACGGAGAGCCATAACATACAACAACAAGAACGACGACAATGGCGGCGACCAGGGCAGCTCGGAGGAGCCCGGCACCGGATCCCTGGTCCAGTCCCTGGCCACCTCCAGGGACGAGGACGACGACTCCAGTAACAATGCTAGCTCTGACGGCAAAAGTCCGGGACAAAGGTAACGCCATGACGCACAAGCGGAAGCACAGCGCTCTCGTTCGGCCCGATTTCCCTTTGCGTAATGGCCATAAGCGGGCTTCCGTCTGTGTTGACGAATCGATCAGAAATAGACGGCCCGGAACGAATGCGAATATTTGGTTTTGTCGGGTCGAATTGTCCCGTTTCCGAATTTGATAAATATTTAATTTGATCGGTTTCGTGAAATGGAAAATATTTTTTTTTTAAAAAGACCCGCACATCGATTTTAATTTGTGAAAAATTCGGCCCGTAAATGACTTGTTTATTTAACGGAAAAAAAATCGACGTGTTAATTTTTTTATTTTTCAATGTTGTTTTTTGATGTGAAATTAATCGAAATACGTCATTTGAACAAAATACCAAATCACTCGTATACTTTCATTGTTGTTCATTTTGGAATGTTGTGACGAAACGTACGAGTGGAACAGGGTGACGTGTTTCAATTTAACCTGATATTTTAGGAAGAGTGTTAAAACGGGGATTTATGACGTGAAAGCGGCTAGAAAATTAGCTCCGAAAGAAAAGCTGTTATCTAAAGACGAAGATGGAAATTTCAACGTGAAAAATTATGGCACGAGGGGGAAATCTTGCAAGTCAGCCGCAACAGAGTCCGATCAAGAACAAGCAGAAGAGGGGCCTTCGAGGAAAATGTCTGGTAGTCAAAACTGGAAAAACGTCAAGGCCGTCATGGCCTATTATTATTCGTTAAGGAAAATCAAAAGGTTCAGATTATTATGACCAGTCAAGGTTTCTTTCAGGTTGTGCTCGCTGTTTTTCCTTTCTTTTTTCTATACCTTATTTCTTTTGATATATTTTTTTAGGACGCGTGATTGAAATCGTCTGTTTCTTTACTCATAATTTTTATTTTTTTTGTTTTACTGGAAACCCTTTTTTAGATAGTTTTCCATTTCACGTGGATGCCGTTTTTGGTGTTGGTGATCCGTTGCAAACACGTTTTAAAAATTTTCCGATTTTAATGTTGTTCATATTAGAAATTTATTGAGTGTTATTTTCTGTTTGTGTGTTATTCAAAATAGTGTGTACTATTATAATACAGACTTTTCCTTTTTTCAGGTGTTTTTGGTAATTTTTGTTCTTATTTGGGTAAATATTGTCATAATGACTTTTAAGACATTCGGACGATATTTACATGATTGGCGGACTATTTGATTTAAAAAAAAAAACAGTTTCTCATTATAGCCGTAGATTTTTCTTCAGATTTGTAGTTTTTATTTCGAAACGATTGAAATTAGATGTTGAAACTCATTATGTATCGACTAATCGCATTTTCAAACATTTCGAATTGATTGATTATTTAGTGAAATCTAATCAGAGGTGTTTCTATTGTAATAGTGTGTAGTAAAATTTCATAGTTTATCCTGTTGTCGATATAATCTTTTCAGGCATGTCGATGAAAGTTTGTTTATCAATGATGTATTTTGAAAAGCACGATTTATATTTTATAATACATAAGAGTGATAAATATCTTACGCTTTGGCTATTTTTCTTTCAAACTTACAATTAGAGATTTTATTGTGTATTTCTTACATTTTCTTAAACTGATTTAATGTAAATAAACGTAATCTCTATATATTTATTCTATTTGATGGAACACTCACTCAAATCTTGCTTTTACTACTGACAAATTTTACTCAATCTCTGAATATTTGTCGTACTTTATTATTTCAATATTCAGCATATACAGTAATTTGATTGTTGTAATTCAGAACCAAATCAAATCAGAGATGGATGAAACTACGCACAACGGTCCAGCTGAGTTCAGCGATTTCGACGATACAGAAAAAGCCACCGCTGAAAAGGGAGGACTCCTTTCTGAAAAGATTCTCCACCAGACAAATACCAGAAACTCAGGAAACTGTGAGTATATTCTATATTTATATATACGATAAAGTAGTTTCGAGCACCTAACGAGTTTACTGATCTTTCTCGACAGCAACAAAAGCACTGCAAACGGATTTATTGAGCTCGAGTTTCTGTAATTTAGTTTTCTAGACAAAATTTCGTGTCACTTGAAAATACATAAGGGTTTTAATAATCATTAAAATAAATGAATCGAATGTGTCTTTTGATTTTGAAATACACACACAAACACACACACACACACACACACACACACACACACACACACACACACACACTGGCACACAACGAAAATGG
>JAOXNN020000066.1:1604901-1619101 GCA_028571205.2 Hydropsyche betteni | reverse complement strand
ATTTATGAAAATTATTTTAAAATATTTTATTGCTTTTCTGAAAAATATATTTTTATGGGCATGAAAAACAATATATTTTCCAAATTAAAAAGATTCAAAATATAATTGTGCATATAATTGTAATATTATTAATGACAGGACTAGTGGAATCTATTGAATTGCACTGCAAAAACTTTTTATGTATTTTTGAATTAAATTATTATATAATTTGATTTATTTTGCAATTTTACAATAGTTATATAGAAATAAACAACAATGTGATAACAAAATTTATATGAGTATACAATTAAATTTAGCATGCTCAAAAATGTTTTTGAAATTCACATTAACATATAAAAAGATTATATATAAAATGTAACAAATAGTTAAGTTGAAATTCATATGAAGAAAGGCATTTTTCACCCAATAAGAGAAAATTATGAATTTGATTAAAATCCTTAAATTCATTATTAGATTGTATCAGCAATAAATTCTCAAAATTAATGCAATCCTGTTGAAACATAGAAATGACCAATGTAAGGTAGTTATCACAGAAGAATATTATAACAAAAATAGAAAAGAAGTATTCAAAATACAATTTATATATGTTGGTTTATGTTTACCATATTTTATTTTATATTAGTGGAAGCATGTATAAATATAGCACAACCGGCGTTATCTTATGGGTAGAATAATAAAAAAAGAGAATGAGTAGTTAATATATTATATTATAATATCAAAAATATTTTAGGATATGTTACTCTTAAATAAAAATTATATAAAATGTGATACAACTACTAGAAATTATTTTTAAAAGAATAATTTTTAAATTACACAACAAAATATGTAAATATATAGAAATGCATAACTTATTCTTATTAAAAATCCTATGTATGTAAATATGATATAGAATAATAGGGAAACGTCATGGAAATGCTTATGGAATGAAAAAGAAACTATTCATTTCCAATAAAGTTCTGGATTTGTTTATTATGAATTGTAATATATATTTTATAATTGTTGATTATGCAATTTTTGATGTCTATAATTTGCACAATTAAATAAAGTCATGCATGTGTAACATAAAATTAATAAAATCTGAACTAGTAATATATGAACGAAACAATTATAATGTACATATTAGTCGATAGGCTTATTAATTTATAACATATTAATTATAGTTTAAGTAGAAAAAGAAACGTATATACATATATAAGGGTATTATATATGTATATTTTGACTACCATTTTAAAATTATTCGAAAATTGATAAAAAAAAAGTTAGCGCGCAACTTGTATAAAGACGATGGAATTTAGAATCTTTGAAAATGTTTTTGTTTTTTCAATAACGAATATCGAAAATAAATACCGACCAAATGCAACGTTAAATGCTTTTCATTAGTTTCCCAGTCTTTTTTCCTTTTAAATTATTTATTTCTATACTTGCACAAGTCCGTGTAGTCGTACGAAAAATTTTTCCTTTTCTTCTGTAGCTTTTGACAAAATGTCAAATTTAAAAAAAAAATCAACCCAATCATGTGTGAGACTCAAAAAAAACAAAGCAACAAAAGCGAACATATACACGTCTATGTGAACGAAGACGAATTTCAAAGAAAAACAAAGGACAAAAGGAAATCAGAAACAAAGGATGTACACGTCCCGTGGAGCCTTAAATGCTGACATTTATTTGTCATCACAATAAGAAAAAATAATATATTATTTCATAAATTCTTTAGATGCATTATCAAAGACAAAGTCTGTATAATTTCCTGCATTTTCATCAGGAGATATTGAAAATTTTCTTTGATGAAATATTATTAAACCTGACTTAAAGAGAAAATTACAGTATCTGATTTCTCTTTGATTAGTTATTTATATGAAATATTAGAGCGTGACCAGAAATTTCTACACATATATAAATTATGTAACGACTGACGAATGAGCTTAATATTAATTCGTATTTTATTAATGGAAAAGTTAGCAAACAGTCTTCGAGCGAATCACATCCTGGTTACAAGCAGTCGGTCTGTTACGATGCCACGTTTAATAAACTTTTAATCCCCAACTTGTCCTAAAGCCTCTAATCTTCCATCAGCCGCGGCTTTCTTGGAAGGATTCGAACGCACATCCTGAAACGCAAAGCTTCTACTTATTATTAATTTTACAAATCGTGAATTATTAGAAACCCATAGCATAAAGAAAACAACAGCCAACCGAATTTTTTTTTTGTAACAGTATATAATTTTTATACATAAAATGTGTGTTCTATAAATATTTATAACAACGCATTGTTTCGTTAAGAGTATTGATATTTTCATTTTTCGAATATATGATCTTAAAAAACCAACATTGTGATAGTCTTTCTTATAATTCAACGAATCTTAAATTAAAATAAATACATACATATATTTGAATATAAATCCTAGTGAGCGAGATTCTAAGCCATTATTTAGGTACCGCATCAGGGAAATGGTAACCGGGAAAGCAATCCTCGTTGCGGGAGACGTTTGATTAAGAAGACGTATTACACTGTCACAATTTAGATTCGAATTTTAACCGTCGCTTAAAGCAACACGATACACTTCCCAGCAGAAAAAAATGTCTTTTGTGCAATATTTTGAATATCGATGGTTTTCTTTAAGATAGACGGGAAGCGGTAACTTAATATCTCTTGGTACGTTACCAACGAATATAAAAAAAGGTCAAAGGGAACGTTACATTCTTTTGATTATATACTTTTTTCCCCTTAACGATGAAAGGAAAGATTGTCGTTGCTTTGCCGCTATTTTGATTTACTCGAATCGAGGAAAACCGCCCGTAAATTTGACGTCAAAGAAATGTCCGACGCGTTTTATCTACGTACGAATTTTTCATGTACGTATTAATAAATAGAAATTTTCATCTACGTGTATAAAGCATGGAAAGTTTTTGGTTTTTTATATACGAATTTTTTATTTTTTTTCGTTAGGCATAAAGTGAACGAGGAAATTCGACGGAAAAGAGCGTTCTTCGATGATGATGAAGAGAGGGGTTCCATTAGCCGATTCGTTCAAGTTTTATTTTCTATTTGACGACCGCTTCCGTTAGAAATGAGTTCTAATGGCAACTTTACAATCGCGAAAATAAATTTTCACTTAAAAAAGTTTTCCTTCTTCACAATTATTAAGCTTTTTTAAAAAAAAGTATTAAGCTCTGTGCGTCGAAAGAGTTTAATTTGAATTAGTCAAAATCTTCAAAGAAAAAAAATTTCATTAATTTATTTCACTAGTCTTATATATTAAAAGTAACTGAATGATATATTTTCTGCTTCCAGCAAACATTATTTTTTATTTGTAAATTTGTTTTATCAATAACAATTATTGATGAAGATTTAGTAATAGTTGCTGGTATTAGACGATCTTTTAATACGATTATATCCAAAAGTTGAATTAACTGAATTTATTACAAAATTTTATAAGAAATATAATATTTTCGTCGAAATTCTGTCAATAAACAAATAATACATATAATCGTTAACCCTTTATAATATAATATATTAATACAAGAAAATTGAGTTTTGTGGGTGTCAGGGCTATCGAAAAATGTCGTGGTTTCACGAGGGGACAAATTTAATTACATTTAACTAATCTTGGAGAATGTCGCTTTCGTGTATATTGAGTGTGTGTTGCTTGTTTAGCGAACAAAGGATAACCACAACGAAAATTTGCCATGGAAAATTTTCCGGAATTCCGGTCAACTAATTTCCCTTATCCCTTCACGGCATTTCGAATCGCAATTTCATTATAAATATATAATCGATATTCTGGATAAGCAAATCCGGGTTCAGATCGTATGTTTCTAACTCCGATCGAATATAATAACGAAAGTGCTGCTTAATATGTATTACGCATTGCGGTACAGTCAATATTGGCAAATTGCATTATTATTCGTAGAAAAATCAATTTTTTTTTTCGAAATTCAAAAATAAAAGTTTTTTATTACAATTTATAAGTAGAATCTACCAGAATAAAAGACGAAACGTAACAAAGATAACATAACCGTGATAAAAGGATTCGCTTGTTACAAAATACCGCGAGCGAACGCATTAACAACGTCTTCCTAGAATTGTTTTCATCCGATCTTCGGCGGTATAATTATATTAAAAAAGGGCCAAAAATCAATGGCACATTGACAAAATAAATTATGGCACAATGGGCCTCCGATGGCACTGTTGACTTCACACTTTGTGCTAATTTATTTCATCGGATATCGAGCGTGCGGATACAAAGTGGCCGTCGGTTTTGTATTTTATGTTCGCGATATATGTATATAATGAACGTGAATTAGAAGTTTCCAACAGTCCATTTTAAGTGACGTAGTGGTCCCGAAACGAAGAAAACTTAGTGAATTATTCACAAAGTGTTCGTATACTTGCGATGCGTGCCAGTATTCACATGTATCGACAAATACGATATATCGACGCGGTAAACAAAAAACTTTCTCACTAAAAGAAAACGTGCGAATCTATTACTTTGCTCTCGCCAAATTACTCTCTCTATATATATTTACATTATGTTATCTTGAATTTGCTACAGCTATGAACGGAATGATTGATGATGTCCACTTTCTGAATTGGTGACTTTTTGCATAATTATGAGTGTCGCGACGGTTCGTATCACGCTCGAAAGATTCACTTTTCGTTGGTGGACTAATTAAAATTGCGCACATAAATAATTTCAGGAACGTTTGAGACGGATGTTTAAATATTTAAAATACAAATTCAACGTTGGAAATTTAAATGATGAATACATTTGATTTCATATGCAAATTCTACATTGCTCATAGCAGGAAAAGATCTTGAGGAAAAGATGGAAATTGTACAGTTTTTTTTTTCAAATAAATTCAATAACGCTCCGATATATCATTGAAATTCAATAGGTTCGCATTCAAAAAAAAAATGATGATCATATTCATATTACATTTATACAATATAAAAAAAACATCGAACACCTGAAACACGTAACGATACTTCATTTATTCCGTATCGAAGCATTATTATATTTTTTATTGCGAATATTTCTGGCACATTTGAATGATTTAATATCCATTTACCGCCGGGACTTTTATTGCGGGCACGACGAGCTGACAACAATGGGGTCCTCTTCCACCCCCATCGGAGGGCTACAAGTTTCCGCGGGCCGACTGCGGCCATTTTTTCGCCCTCTTCCAACCCAACGATTGTATCCACTGAGGAACTCGCCGGTGCGGATGTTTTGTACACTTCTTATTATTTTGCATGCCTCCCGGGGCACATTTCGAGAGGATCTACACGGGGAAAAGTGTTCCGCGACGTTTTTCCGCCCCCTTTCTCCTCCGTTTATTTGCCCGTCGCGGGCTCTCTTTTATTGCAATTTTTTTTCCCCGTCGCCGTTCCGTAAAGTGTTTTAAACCATCATCGTTTGCTCGGCACAAGCGCGTCTTTCCGCATTATCACTCGTTCTTTTTTATTTCGGTCGTAATAAATTCGGTCATTACTCGGGCGTAATGTATGGGCGAGTCGACGTTGGTTTCGTATGGATGCATAATTTCGACTATCAAATCCATTTGCGGGCATTTTGTAACGATTATGTAATATGAATGTGGATCCATTATTCGGATTGAATGAGGTGATGAATTCGAATGATTTGTGAATAATTTGTATGGGTGCCTATTGAAATTTTGCTTAAGTTGTTGCTTCATAGATGGCAGTAATAATTCAATACGAATTCCATTTGATATATTCACAAATTATTTTTAATTAGACTATAAATCACTTCAATTAATTTTTGAATAAAATTAATCACAAAGGTAAACATTTATAAATTCAGTCGAATTGACTGAATGTTTTGTCGGACTAAATTGAACATTTGTTTAATAGAATTGTTATTTCCGAATGTGAATTAAAAATAATCTAAAGTGAAAGCGTATTTACAGAATAATTATATTGAAATGAACTGCGTTCGCAAATACCATAAATCCATTCGCATGGCGAAATATGTTAACGCATTCGCGCGTACTAAACGGAAAAGCGTCATTTCCATCCGTCGTTATGCAATTATATCGTCATCGATGACGGACGTGACCGATGCGTTTTTGAATCTGAAATGTGTCTGCAATTCGGCATTTTTCAAAATTTTAATAAATCACGTCTTGTGTATGATCTGAATATTAAAATAATAAATTTCTATTTAAAATCAAAGTGAATGTGTATAACCTGTCCACTATATAATATACATTATAGACTGTAGGCTGTTTCATTATGAAAATCTTTTTAAAATATTCAATTTAAATATTTTTTTGCTTGGGGAGCTAGTGAATGATATGTGGATGTAAGTACTCTGAATTAAATGTCACTAAACTTCAGTGATTAGTCAGAAAAAAAAGCACGCGAGAAGACGTAAACTAAAAAATAATTATATAATCTGTTGTAATGTTTTTAAGAGCTAATTTTAGAGAAATTTTTTAGAGATATTGTTATAAATTTCCAAATTCTTGGAGTTAAACGATAAGTTGCACAGTTAGTAGATGAATGGAATCTTCTTTATTCGATTTGAGACCATTCAGTAAGGAATGGCTTTTAGTGTTTAAATTCTTCGACAGAAAGAGTTTAGGAACTTTTAAACGGCTACCTTCCCTTTAGGAAAAGTTTCGATGGTATCGAAAAGACTTTGTCCCACAGTGAATAAAATGATGATCATATAATAATAATGAGATTCATAATCGAAAACAAGATGATGCACGAAAGTTTGAGAATCTCTGAGCCACACACACATTCTACTAAACGTCAACTGTTCAATTCGAAAGCTTTTTGTCTGTCGCATGTTCTGTGCGAATTTTTTTTCCATTTCCCTCATACGTTTCCACACGCGGCAATTTCGCAGTACGTAATTTCCATACGCCGCTTCTTGAACGTTTCCTCGCCCAGCACCTCCCCGCGTCCTCCAGAATTCATTTTATTGCGACTCGTCGTTCGTTTTCAAATATTCCACCGGTCGTATAAATCTTTCATGGTCGTAACGAGCGCTGAAAAAAATAGACATAATATAAAATAAGCGAATAAAAGCGCGCGGCTGTATTGTTTCGCGAGCGCGTAAAAACGAACGAGCGAATCCCGTCCTTTGACGGCGCAACTTTAACACTTATCCCCGGGAATATTTTACAATAATTTTCCATGTTTTGTGCTGTGCGTTTTTCCCGGTGCCGGTGCGGAAAAACTGCCGCAAATAAAGACATTTCCGTTTCGCTCGCGTTTCATGCGCCGGAACGTTTGAGGTTTCCCATAAAGGGGATTTTTCAATGAATTGTATTAATATCGATGTTTGTGCGAGTATTTTTATCTTTTATGGAAAGCGCAATCAATATTGTATATACTTTTTTTGGTTTTTGTTTTCAAATAAAATTTGTCGTTTGTATGATGAAAATTGTAAGTGCCCTGATTCATTTTTCCGTTAAGTAATGAAAGGTTCTATTGTCAGAAATTGTTCAATTTTCATGTATTTAAATGTAAGCTTTTAGGGAATTGATTTTTTAAAAATGGATATTTTGAAAGTATTCATTCTTAGAAAGCTTTTCTTAAGAGACTCGAGTGAATGCAATCTCGTGGAAAGTTGATATCAAAACGACGAAATAAACTATGTTTCGCTCCTCAGGTGATATTCATCATCTTTTACTACAAACTTACGTCAAGCACTTTGTGAAATATTATATTTATTATCGTTTGTATATTATATTATCGCTGAGTTATAAAATTTTTGCTTTTATCAAGCACAAAATGAACAATAATTAAATAGTTTCTAGATGAAAATAACATTTTAACTTAAATATCATGTATGTATATTTAAAAATCGTATGTTACGAATTTAGTTTTCAAATGTTCAAAATGTAATAAAATATATATTTTAAACAACCTCTATATTTCTAAACATTTTAAACTTCAAAGCAGCACACAGTACAAACATAATATTAAAATATTCAATTATGGGCTTTTACAAAATAAATTAGGAGCTGATAAATTAATAAATTAAATCCACAAAGAAAATACATCATAAAAAAAATAAAAAAATGAAAATCTTCGATCTTTTGCAAGACATAAAAAGACCCTGTTATACACCCTTTACCGAACGAGCAAGCGCATTCATCTCCAAGTGATCGTTTCGCTTTGTGAAATTCTCCTTAACGACTAGGGAAACCCCGTGAATAAATATGGCAGGCGAGCTTTTATAATTGTGTTTCGGGCACAAGACGACAACGAATTGTGACGCGAGTCTCGAAAACTGAGAAGTTTTCAATTCGGAACACAACAAGACCAGTAATTAAAACGGCACTCGGCCCGAGCTTTTACAAGGAGCACCTCTCGTTCCCTCTCGTTCCGTGTCCTGGAAAGGACAATCCTTTGCCCTTGCTCTTCCTAGTAGGAGGTGGTGTTTTCGAGGAGGAAACCTGTCGTTTCGGGGTTAGCGCGGAAAACTTCCGCGTTCCGGAAAATCGACCTAAGGAAATATTGTTAATTTAGACGGTGGGTTTTTCCTCTCGCGGTGTGTCGCCACATTTCGGAAACAATAATATTTATTTATGCAAATGTAGCGATCGTGTTCGAATGAGAAATGTTATAGTTGTCGTATTGTACAAGGTCCTTGGATTGAATATTTGAGATATATTCTATTCCGATAGGTGGTGGAGATTTCGATTTTATTTTTTGTTTTCTTCGGAAATGGTTCAGCATCGATAGGATTCGAAGGTGAGTTTGCATTTAACGACGCACTAAAAGTCAAAGTTTGGTTTTAGATTCGATTCGTGCATATCGTCTTTATTCTAAAGCAAAGACAAAACAACTGAACTTTGCGCAGTGGAAAGGGGGTAGTTTCTATAATAAAACGATCACGTTATTCGAGCACCGAACTTTACTTTTATCTTATTGATTATTCAGGTGTACGTCGCGCATAAAACAATTAAACTAATAAATTCGGACGTAAACTCACCGTTATAAACAAAACACAATATCTGAATTAAACCATCGGAATTATATATATTCTAAGCATTAATAAGCTCAGCCGGGATAACACGATATAATATCAACGCACATACATAAAGGCAAAACCGTTCGATACATTAACGAGAACGAATGGTAATATTATTCAAGGAGCTTTCGGTCAAAATTAACGCAACCTTAAAATTATCGATTCGTGCCCGAGTCCACGGTGTATGCCACAGGGGCGGATCCTCGGGGGCTGAGCCCCTAAGATGTTATATAGTTGGTGGCAAAGTGGTTTAGTTCGGTTATTGAAGATCAGGTCTGCGGATGGGTTTTATAATCCTGTTTATTCCCCATAATCTTCGTACCTTTGCGGCCGAAAGCTGCGCGCCGCGAATTAATTTCGTGCGTTTTTGATCCTCCTAGCTGTATGTTTTAGCAGTTCGGGCACATTATAAGGCGGTGTGCTTAATTGAATGCAAAGTGCTTCGCGGTGTGCTTTGAAGATATTCGAACTCGTGTGACCTTAGTGGGATGGTTCGCGTGCTATATTGCTTTAGGCTGGGGGACGTTTTCAATTTTATCGCACACCTTTGTATAGGAATTCGTGTGATCGTGGTAGTGGTTGTGTATTTGAAATTTTATCGTGGAATTCCTTAAACGATATTCAGTTGAATTGCATTGTTTTGGTTCTTGTAAAACGGTTGATATTTTGTATAAGTGCCTCAAGAGAGGAATGAATTGAAATATATCAAAGAGATGTTTGTATATGATACAAAATTTTGTGCAAATATAACGTTGAACTACCATTAAATTATTAGTATTTGATACATGGCTTACGTTCTTAAGTCATGTTTCATAAATGTAAAATTATACTCTGTATGTTAAACTATAATTATGTAACAGTTTAAATTTTATGTTTTCATATTATTTATTTCCGATCTAAATACCTGATTGATAAGATAAATTTAGCAAAAAAAAAAAAATTCTCTGTCAAACTTAACTACGCGTTTAGTAATAAATACGTTCAGACTTTTGGCTGAGACATGCGATAATAAATATATGCGTTTAGTTTTACCGACTGAGAAACGCGGCCTTCACCCAATCCCCAACGTTCAGTTTTTCTCGCTTATCAGCTATCAAAGCTACGTCCGATATATACACATGGCGTGTAATGACCCGTTCAAGTATATAATAACGCGTTATTATACACTTGGACACAAACGCCAGTTCATATACATATACACTTTGACAGTGACATATATAATCGATGAATTATTTTCATGCTTTCAACTTGTATGAAAAGTGTTCATTTTGGGACCATATTCAAAATTTTTTCAATGATTAAGAAATATATTGATTTTCAAACTATAATATAATGTAAATTGAATATAATATTGAATTTGTAAAAAAATACGACCTCAAGAATTACTTGCGAACATTTCAAACATTCCCACAAAACCGGCGCCTGAAACAAAACGACGAAAACACCCCGAACGACAACCGCCGAAACGAAAGCGCAACACAAACAAAACTCAAAAATGCACCACACGGCTGCGCCCGAAACGAGCATTCCTTAACATACGACAGCTTCAAAACAACCTCTGCGACGGAATCTGACTACACACAACAAACAAACACACATTTCTCCATAGCGTCGAGTACGTCGCGGAAGCGACGCGGATAAGAAGAGAGCGTCGCTCGTAAACGGCGAACAGTTAGATTTAATCAAAACGTTTGTGCGAGACGCGGTATTCCACTTGGACCTTAGAGTCCCGGATCCCGGAATCCTCAATTCCGGGTCCGTTCGTAATGAACGCCGTATAAAGCATGCCTGGATCCCGGCGAGGCTTAACCTGGCTACGACCGGGTCTCGCCGAAGCCGCGGTGAACACCTCGAGTTCGGGTGTCTTGTGTTGACGTTTCGTTTGGCGTGTTTGAGGTCGGTTTGTGCATTTAAGCCTGTCGCTTTTGCTGTGCATCGGTCGTTTGGCGTCGCGTTTCGCAGAAAGCTCGTCTTTGGGTGTAAATTATGCATAGTTGGTTATTGGATGCGGCGGGAGTCGGGTGGTGTGGTTTTGCGCGTGTGGATGCTCGGAGATGATCGTTTTAGTTGGGGCTTGTTATGATGATTGGGATGGCCGAAAATTTTATCGGATGTCGGTTTAATTTTAGTGCTGTTTCTTAACAATATGGAAAATTAGCGTAAGTGAATTGCCACTTTGAAGGAAACTTGTGTATGGTAATTTAATCTAAGTGGTGAGAATATTCTATTCGCGTACTCGTGTCGTTAATGAATTGAATTACTTTTGTCTCAATTACATGTATTGTAGATTGAAATTTATAATTTTATTAAAATTAAATCATAATATTGCATTTAAAATATGAATGATATTCTAATATTCTTTATAATAAACCGAAACAAATTTAACCACCAAAACAGTGATTCGTACGAAGAAAATTTAATATAAAACATTCAAGACATCGCCATACATTACCTTTCTCAACATCCCACACGACAAGCACTTCCACACTAATTACCAACAATTTACGTGCGCCCAGCTCGGGGACACACACCATTAAAACATTGAACTATCACCATTGTCGATTAAGTGCAGACCTTAACACCTAGAATTCCTCTTCGCCTCATACACATAACAATAATTTATTCAGCATCACTTTGGCCGCCGCCGACGGACTTCGGACTTTCGGCAATCGCCAGTCCGCACTGCGGGGGGTTGAATGCGAGCTCATGGAAATTGTTTGTAAGATTAAAGTTGGAAGTGTGTCGTGCTTCTCATAAAAGCGGGATTAAGAAAAGGTCGACTGTGTACGTATAATATAATACGTACTGTGTGTTACGTACCACTGTAATGTGTCTTCTTATAAGGGAGACGTTTTCATTACAAGACGCCGCAGAGTTGTCGACGCTCTTGAGCCCTTCCATATTACATGTATTATTATTTTGTGTACAGAGCGGTTGGTGATTTTCACATATTTGACTTTTGTGCTATTTGTTATTCTGTGTGATATAAATTGAGTAATTTAATTTGAGTCTTTATGGAGTTTGGGTTGAATCGTCAAAGAGTTTGCGCCTCGTGATTTGATCAATCGAAAAGTGTGTCTAATCTATTTAAATGTCTATGAATTACTCAATATAATACAGGTATTTATAAATTATGAGAAGCCTTCTACGTGATTTGAATATTTTGTATGTATAAATATGAAATTCGATATTATAATAATTTCATATATCGAATAGAATTCAAATTAATTTTGTATGGGAAATTCTTTAGAATTTCACTATAATGGTTATATTAGAGAGTTCGTTTTTACGTGTTCAATTTCATGGTATTATATATACGGGATTGTTAAATAATATCCTGGAAAATTTTAATGAATTTTATTTCAATAAACAGTTTTTAATCGAGCTGAATAAAATGGTGGAACAATTAAAAATAATCCGTTACGTGTATGCACTGTAAGCGCGTTTGAACGAGATAAATAAAACTTTTCATTTTGATTAATTCGAATTCACAAATGCGCAGATAAACTGAAATGATTTTGTACAAATCCCAAAATTTTTTAATTAACCTTTTCGAGCGTTAATAACTAATTCGAAATAAATGGCCTACGTTTGCTAGCATACGAATGGCAAATATGCTCGATTTGAATTGTAAATTACGAAGACGTTTTAAAATATTACGATCTGTATTTTCATAAGATCTAAAATAACGAGCATTTGGACCATCCTAAAATAAAATTCGAATAACGCGCATTAAAAAAATAGACTTCTCTGATGCCATTGAAATTTTTTTCGCTTTCTTTATAAAGTTCGTATCAAATTGATATCAAAATTCTTTACATTAATGATAGATTTATCAACCACGCCGCATATAGATAAACAATAATGATCGGAAGGAATAATAAGAGTCATATTATAAGTGACAGTTTATCACAGGTCAAAGGTCAAATACCAAAAGTCAAAGGCCATAGGTCATATTTTATAGGCCATGAGTTAAAGGTCATATTGTGGATGGTTATATAAAATGGTCATAAGTCATAGGTCATAGATTATATGCAAGGCTATAGGTTATAGATCATGGGTCATGGGTCATAGGTCATATTGTGAGTGGTCATATAAAATGGTTATAGATCATGGTTCATTGGTCATATAAAATAGATGTTTGTATATTTGTTAGACGTCGTCTCACTTCAACACCGTTCGACCGATCACTTTGAAAATTGGCATAAACATGTATTTTTTTGCCGAGAAGGTTTTAGTATCATTAAAACAACAAAAAAATCAATAAAAAGAGTCGAAGATCTGTCGTTTGTTTAATTTAGCTGCCTCGATTACGCAATTCATAAAACCACATCAAGCCATCATAATACAAACTGGCAGGACGTCTGCCGGGTTCAGCCATTTTGATATACAGATTAAATCATGCAGTGAAAGCACGCGACAACAATAAAATAAAATGTTCGAAAAGCGCACCGATTTCAAAATTAAAAAAAGACAAATTTTCCAATACACTTCCGAAACACATTCTCACGAACACACACACACACACACACCCACACACACAAAGATCCGGGACTTTCGCGATCCTATCGATCAGCGATGGGTGGTTTGCGGGGCAGCGACCCGGACGGCCGCCCACCCATCGGCCCACCGCGTAACTCGGAACGAGCTCCGGGTATTAATTGTAATTAGGTCCGATTGTCCCGCAGGGGTTATTTGCCGTTTCGTATGACCGATGGCGGCCTTTTGCCGGGATTTATACGCCGGCCTAAGGTGCGAACTGGGCGAAATTCCGCCCCGGGCTCTAGTACGTTGTGAACCGCGGGTTCGAGATACGTGGTTTATGTGCTTTTCGGGGGTGTCGATTCGAAATTCGCATTTTTTAATTTTGTCGTATTGCGAATGTTGGGTGTTAGATGATAAATGGTCGAAATGACAGAAAGGCAAATTGATTGAATCAGTTATTAAATATTGTATCCCATATATATAATGGCGGATATCTGTGTGTTCGTCTGTGTATCTGTGTCGATGACGCTCGCGACTTTAAAATGACGCGTCGATACGATTATTTTTTTCCGTCTATAAAATTTTTCTTCATGTGTATATGGTCTTTATGCGTATACACTTAACATCTATAATATCATGCTATGAAAGCGTCTCTATTGACTTATGCAATACGTCGATTATTACGCAGTGGAAAAAATATTT
>JAOXNN020000066.1:1588936-1604563 GCA_028571205.2 Hydropsyche betteni | reverse complement strand
TATGAAAGCGTCTCTATTGACTTATGCAATACGTCGATTATTACGCAGTGGAAAAAATATTTGAATCCCCTATTCATATATATATATAATAACCGATGACAGATGTCTGTGTCAATAACAGATGAACTGGTTTTATTTTTTAAATATTAAATATATTCAAATCGAGTACGGGCATCGGGTAAAATATGTCACAAATAAATAACAAATGAACTATTTTGATTTTATTAATTAAATATTAAATATTCAAATCGGGTACACGTTTCGGGTTCACACAATCGGTTTTTCACATTTTATCGTTTTCCATTTCTTAATAAAATCATAGCCGATGTTATTAACATCGGGTCTATATACTAGTGAATAATAATAGGTAGAAAAAGATCAGCAAAATTTATTTAAATAGTAAACGGTTGAGAATGATATTAATTACTAATTAAATACAAAATAAAAATGCTTGGTCATAAAAATGATTATTTCGTTGATAGTTTCAATTGTAATTTTCTTTAGTTGTGAAAATTTGGTTCTATTTTCTTAATGAGAAAAAAATATTTGCGGGTTTTGATTCTGTTCTTTTTATGTGAAAAACGCCAGTTCGGGTTCAACGGGTCGATTGTCCTCCGCAGTGGGATACGGTTGAAAAGTGAAAAGTCGTAATGGCTTTACGATTTTGTATTTGTTGTGTTCCCTGTCTTGTGTTTTGATCGTATCGTTTCGCACGCCGTGCACTTTAATGCTGAAATAAAAAATGTGGATTTTACAGCTGCAAACTGAAGTTCAGTTACTAGTTTTAGTGACGAGTCTGGTTTTAACAGGTTATATGTTCGAGTCGTATATTTCACATTGAAAAATCTTCAAAGAAGTTGGTGTTGTACAATGTAGAAATAAAATGAAAACAGTTTAATTTTTATATTTAAAAAATGAATTTGTTTGCAAGAAAAATATATCAAAATTTAATATTGTATATCTGGAAAAACAATATTGCTTTATACATATTAAATTTAAATGAATATGTGATATTATGTATTATAGATAGATAGGCGATAAAGTGAATATATACATATATTCTTTGTTGTATTTCCGTAATTTCTCCTCTATATATTATAAGTATTATACAAGAAGCATGCTACTTTGTTATATTGTTCTAGATTGTGAAGAGATCATTAAATTTGTCCTATGCCATTCGAGAGTTGTAGTATTATAATGAAAGTAATATTGAGGATCTATTTGTGAAAATATATCAAGTCGAATAAAAAATACATGCTAAAAATAAAGTAAATAATATTAAATAAGTAAATAATAAATTTTATAAATTGAATTATTCGCATGTATTTACAAAAATGCTATCAAAAATCTTTGCAGTTTTCGTGCTTCTCCAATACAAATGATTCAACATAGTACAAACAGATCCTGGAAATTTATTGAAACGAAAATAATTTATGAATTTTTGGTGAAAGTATAACGAACATAGAATAAACTTCTACATAGTCGTTTACAATATCTACATAGAATAAACATTTTATTTCTGAATTTTCAAAACATTATACGTACATATATAACAGTTCGTTGAAAATTTCCCGATTCAACTTTGACTTTTCACTACGATGAACTGAAAGCAGAAAATAAGATACATTTTCATAACACAAAATATCATACATCAAGGCGTTCTTGCTGACAATGAAGCGTACTTGCGTCGATTTCTACACAATGTAACCATCATTCGATAATGACTTGTCCTTCGAAAACAACTCTTGTACGTAAGAAAATTCTCCTCACAAATAATTGGACTTCCGTTCTCGGAAAGCGCTCAATTATACATAAACATATTTTTCGAAGTGTGCGTATTGATTATTAAAAAAATGCACGTTGTACGTAATTATCGGAAAATTTTCTGGAGAGATCTGATATTAATTGGATTTCCAAAAGTTGAAGGGAATTTTAAATAAATTAAAATTATTACAAGATCAAAAGAAACATTATGTTTTTGCGGATTAATTTTAACCGAGGGCTAAATTAGATACCTGCTTATTATTTAGCGATCCATTTGAAAAGATCAGTATAAAACTTCGAACAACTTTCTGAGGCGTTTTAAAATTATTCTCATGCGCACGATTCGCGTCGGTATTGTGAGTCGTTCGAAATAAAAGAAAATCGGAAACGCGCCCTAAAAAGGTTAAACTTTTTATACGGAAGGCGATATTTCCGAAATGCCGCGTCGGAAAATTTTCTTTACACCGTTACGCTTTTCGTTTGCTAAGCCCTCTTTTCGCATCACGACTTTTATACATATATATATATATAAAAAATGTACACGGTTGTATAGTATTTCTTTTTTGTACTTTTTGTTTTCTTGGGAATTTCTTCGTATGGTGGAAAACGAGAGGCAGTCCGCTGTAGGAGAGACGCGAATATTTTACTTTAGGCTTAAAATAAGAAAATTTATATGCACGCCAATCCACAAAACAGACATTCGAAAATTGTCCATGACCTTTGCGGTGTTGCTGAAATAAAACGAGCATTGATTTCTGTGCTACGGGAACAAAATTTATTCGTAAGTGGACCAATAATGTTGCTGTAGAATCAGGTTTTTATTTGAAATTCATGAAATGTTCCATTTTCAAATCAAAGCATAAAGCAAATAAAACTTTTACATTATAGATTTTCGGTTTTTGTTTTCGTGCTATTATTTTAATCATAATCGAAAAAATGAAAGTTCGAAAATATAAAAAATTCGAAATTTATTCAAATATTTTGATATATTAACTTGAAATTTATTTGTAGATAGATCTCAATATAGAATTGAATAGCTTTAAGCTGTGTAAATATAGATTTGATATGTTTTGAAGTGATAATATCTTGAATAATAAATCAAATCTTATTGATATTAGATTTGTATAATTTTAATTATCTAAATAACAAAAAAAAACAATAGTAAAATGTGTAGTCGATTAGACATCTGCTGCAAGATTAAAACTGTACTGATAGCATTGAAAGTTTTTTTTGTATAATATTTAATAATAAAAAGATGGTTTCTAGACAATTTTTGATGAAATCATCTCAAGTCAACGATATGTGGTCATATTCAAATATTGACTGTACAAAAAATCATCATATTCGCCTGAAAAATTAAAATAAACAATCCAAATAAAATACATATTAAAAAAATAACATATATATTAAATACAAAATGAGAGAAAAAGAATGAAACCTATTTTTAACCAATACGCAAAAACTAGAAAAGCATATAGATGACTCTGAAGGCTTAATCGCATGTTGTCAAATTGGCACTTTAACCCTTTTGGGCGGGCACTATACGTATGCGGGACGTTCGAGATTATACGAATGGCGTTGGGGGGGTGTTACGAGAGTTTTCCACCCCGGGGCCCGCACATAATGAAATAAAAATAATATCCAGCATCATTCATGTGGACACTTTTGCCGAATTTTCCACCAGGGAAAATGAACGGAAATTTTCCTCCGGGTATAAGGGCCGCGGCACGTTTGCGAGCCGGCGCGTGCTCCGCCCTCATTTTTTCGACCGGTTTTTTCGGGGTGTTTTATTTTATTTTTTTGCGATTCGAAAGTCCCGAATCTTTCTAGCGACGATGTCAAAAGTTTCGGTGTTGCTGAAAAAGTGGATGTTCGCCGCTGCGAACGAGAAAAAAATAATGTGGAAGAATCGCGCGTTTTAACAATGGCGATAATTTTTTTCGGGCGCCGTAATGCGATTCGTTGAGTTTGTGCGAGTGTGTGACGTGGGTCTTTGAAAATTAAAATAAGCAATGTTTAAATGTTAGAAAAATGTGTTTCGCTCGTTCGTTGAATAGGATTCGCGCTTGAAAAGATGCGGAATTTTTTTTTGTGAAAAAATGGAATAAACCCGTATCTGTGCATATCAACATTAAAGCAATGTCGGGACAGATAGATGGACAGAAGTGATAAGACGAAGCACGTATTTCGCTCGAAACGTGCCTAATAACACGACATTAAAATTTCCTATCTGGCTAGTATTCGTCGAGATGAAATTTCAGTCGATTAAATATACGGGATAAAATCTCGGGTAGGTTTTTCAAAAATGAGATTAAATTCGAAATCGAAATGTCGCTAAGCACGTATATTCTTCGCAAAATCTTCGTATAAGTGTTATTTATCATATAATATAAATGTGTTTTGTTTTTTTATGAGTGAAAATATAAAATTTTATGTGATTTAATACCAATATTAAAAGATGTTATTAAATATATCCATAATCGAAATATTTTTGTAGAAAATTAATTTGATGTACTTGAAACCCTTAATTTTAATTATCATCTCGTCAATCTAATTATAATTTTTACATAAATAATAAATTCCATCTACATTTTACCGATCCTCAAATTCAACTAACATAAACAAACTGTTATTTTTAATTTTCAAATTTACGTACTCTAACTATAGACTCATATAGGACGTTGAATGACTCTAGAGACTTCTCTAAACTAGATTAATGGTCAGTTCCATACTGTGGGACTATTTCCGAGAAAAAAAGGAAGGAACGCTTTCATCAAACTATTTCTATAAACCAAAAAATCACTATATTAAAATTTTAAAACCCAGGAAATTTCTATCCAATTCCAGAATAGTTTCCATAAATTGCTTGACACACTCCAAAATAAAAAAAACGTACATTTTCAGGTAAAGGCGGACTACTTCACGTCAGTCTTCATTATTCGTAATCCGCGAAATCCCGTACGGGCCGAATTTCCACGCTTTTTCCGAAAAACGCACCATCCACATGTCTGTGTTCACACGTAGCGAGAGGGGGTGTTTTTTTTTATATTGCGCACGATTTTTGTTTTTTGCCGCCGTTTTCTCGTCGCGGAAAACTATGGGTATTGTGACAATGTCCGAAATGGTACCGCGTGATTCGGTGGAATGAGCGATTCGCTGGTGCGTTTTTATTTTCAGGATTCGGGTTTTGTTTTTCGGTTTTTCGAAAATTATGTTGGAGAGTGTGTGTTGCACTTTTGCAATTTCGGAAATTTTCAATCCGACTGAAACGTTTTTGTTGTTGTGGAATCGGGAGGTTGCACTCTATCGTTTCGTTTGTTCCATTATGAAAGTTCGTGGAAAAAAATTGGAATTTAATAAGCATGGTTATATATAGAATTTCTCATTTTTTTAATACAAAAAAAATTGTACGTTATTTTAAGTTTCAAATATGATTTCCGGTTTGCAATTAATTTTTATGCGCATACCTCTCATACTGAAGACGTTAATTTAATCAACTTAGCCAGAACATTGTTGGTACGAGATGAAAATTAAAACTTTTTCAATCACTTTTAAAAGTCTAACGGAACACTAATTGTTTTTTCAAAACTTTTAATATTGATTTAACATAATTTTTCTCAGTTCCATGAAAATTCTTTTCGTTTTCAAATGTGAAAACAATGAATCAAAATTACATAATGTGTAAATCACTCATTAATTGCTACACATTGCATTATATTTTGGAAAGATAAATTGTTTCATTTTTGAAATTATTATTACTCATGAAAATCATTGTGTTTTAAAATCCATACTCACACTTTGATATCTTCGAAATTTCGGCAATTTTTCTAAATCTTTAAAACATTAAACCTCGGTTTAACAACTCACTGAACATGCACTTAAACCCAACGATCGATGAAAACGATACATCATAAATCTCAAAAACTATTATTTACAAAATAAACTATTAATATTTAATAACAGAACGATTAATCATACTCATCCTAATTATAAACGACCCGGATCAAATCGGAACGCTCGCCTCTAATTTTACCTAAAACCTCTTTCGTAAAATACCATCGACACAAGTATGAGAACAGCCTCAAGGACTCACTCTGAAATTTTACCTCCAACACGGGGTTGTTTAAGCAAATTTATGGTGTAGGCACGTCTACGGTGTCAATGGTGGCCGTGGTCTGTCACATTCTGATTTATATATTCAAGTGTGATTGAAAATAGCACCATCCTCCGATTGACAACGGCCCATATACGTCGATGGCTCGAGGCTTTTGTCATTATAATGTGAAATTCTTACTCTTTTTGTGTTGTATAATACGATATGGTTTTCTGGAAGTTTTTTTGTCGACATGAAAGTGTCTTTTCTATTTGATTGATGTACGAAATCGTAGAAGATACAATTGATTGCTTTGAAATTGAGAAGCATTTGGAGTCGCTGGAGTTTATTAGATATGCAGTATTAATTTTATTTAAAAAATATACGCGAATGAAATTCTATATCAATTTTTAATGCGTTTTATAAATGACACGTTGCCGTGACGATGAATATGTTAGGAAAAATTAACATTTTTGAAATAGATAATTTTCGAATAACAAATTATGTTCGTAAATATTTGTTATATAATAAAATATTCATAAAGCAAACTCTTCAATATAAAAAGATTTTGTACTTTCAGGACGATCCGCATGCGTTATAATCTATTTATATGCGAAAATTCGGTAGGATAAATCGTAGCCCTTTCGTATACTTCGTCTCCCTTTTTGTGTTTGTTATTGGATTTTTCTTTACCAGCAAACGTTCAAAAAGAACACGCATAGTACTATATATACAACATAAAGTATTTTACAAACGTAAAGGCCATATTTGGAGAAAAGCGGTTAATCAATACAATATCATTAACATGTCTTTGGCGGTCACATGTCGAATATTGCATCGCCGATGCCATTAATCTCGTTTAATGGCGATCGCAATCGGTTCACTTCACACGTGGTGATAATAAATTATGCATTGTAAAACGGACGATGTATACAACAAAGCGGAATGCACGTGTTGTATGCGTCGGTGATGAAATAATTCAAAATTATTGCACAAGCGGCGCCATATTAATTATGTAGTCGACCCAAACGTTTACGAATATCAAAATTTTTGCGTACTTAATACATCGTACCGTTTTTGTGAACGGAAAAGTCTTATTACAGACATAAATCATGCGAAGAATCACTATTCGTATACATATATGAAAGAAAGTCGTTCGGGCGATGGCCACAATAATTAGTTACATTAATGGATCGTATGGTTTCGGAGTAGTGTGTTAATCACACGGGTCGATCATAAAAGCTGCTGAAGTTAACTCATAAGGGACGTATACAGAAATACGTCATAAGACCCTGCGACGCACAACTTTGATTCAGAAACCGCTATTGTATAATTGGGATATATATAAAAAGTAATAACTTTGAAACAATGTGATTCGGCGATGTTTGTTATCTAAGAAAAAGTTTTTATCGCATTATATTGGGAAAATATATGTAAAAGAAAATTTCTAGCAGTAAACGACATATCTATTCCTAACATATGCATGGACATTTGAAAATTTCGAGCGCGTGGAAGTTCCGTATCGACCCGCAAATTCCGTTTTACGATTTTGCGATTCTGCACAACCTCGCCGGATTGTTCATTTTTATTTTCGCCGATATAGAGCAGCCACTTCAGGCTCGAGATACGGCGATACGTCCCCATTGTACCTTAGGAATGTTAAACGGGAAAAAAATTGCAGCTAACAGATAAGTCATCTCTGGCTCTCGCCGGCGAGACGCGGAAAGATAACGTTCGTTAAAACTTTAGCCTAAAAAGTGCCGAAAATGAAAAAAAGGTACGATAAATTCAAACTAGCCTCATTCGTTTTTTTTTTTTTTTATTTTTTCCATTTTTACGCTGTTTTATCAGTGCTTTCATCCGGCCCGTTTTTCCGTTCGTACCTTTTCTTCGTCTTGCCCGTTAACAATTAATTCTCACAAACTTACATTTATAAGATCTTTCTTAATTTTGCTTTTTTGTCTCTGTTATGTGAATTTTCTTTTTTCAAAATTTACAATTAGCCTCTGGAGGTCTGATTCGTTAAAAAATAAAATATTTAGATAAATTTAATTAGTATGCTTGATTAATGAATCTCTGTTGGATCATTTAGATTTAGAAATAACAACCATTTTTTTTAAATGAAAAAATAATATTTATACTAATTAATGAAACATAAACGAAAAGAAAAATAATACGTACCACTCATCAACTCGAAGCGGAATACAAAAAACTACGCGCACACAAACAGCACCGCTTTTTAATTACTCCACAATGTAGAACCCACATAAAAGCAATTATATACGAATTTCGCTAGACGGGACGCCATTTAATTATTTTTTATCCGCTTTAAAACAGGGGCGGTCCGAAATAATGACGTATGCACATAGAACCATAGAAGCAGCTCGAGAATCTGGCCGCATTTCGCTCCGGTTGGAATGTTTGCGATCCCCGCGTTGAAAACACCTGCTTCCTGGCCAGTATGGATAATTAAACTCCACCATCCCTCTAACTGTGGGTGCTTATTTATACACGGCACCCCCCCGACCGCATATAATCATAATAAACTCAACCTTTTCATTGGGCAGGTCCGCCCGGTGGAGAAGCAAATTCGTATTAGAGGGGTTAAGTGTCAAAAGTCGTTGTTAGTTTGGAGAAAAATTAAATGGAATGCTTATTTTGATTTTTTTCAAATTATGAAAATAAGAGTTAAATGTTTATACTTGCAAAATTATATATAATTTTCTAAGTTGAATGTGTGTTGGGAGAGAGGAAATCCGATTTTCATTTGGATATTTCACAAATGCATTAAAGTTTGTTTCGTGAAATATTTGAAATTGTTTTATTAACCGTTTCTGAAAATGTTATTGCAACAATGTTTTATATTGTATAAATAATGCAGAAGTAATTTACAGAATAGGAATGCTTTTCTTCCTTATTCTCTTCCCGAAAATAATATTTTATTCTCTCGAAAGCATGGAATTGACCATTTCATCTTTCAGCTATCTGATGTAGAAAAAGCTCCGAGTAGTATTTAGGTCCTATACAGTTATTTTCTACCGTTAACATCAAAGGATTTATTTCATTAGTTTTATCATTATTTTCGTATAATTCTCAGAAACTAAGAACAGTATTAATTGTCAATTCAACGAAATGAACAACTCGATTTCATTAAAAAGTTTTGAATAGTCAGGAAAGTATAAAATTTTGATATCTATATAAAAGATAGTGGATTTTGATTCTATATTCCTCATTTAGCATTTTCGATTTTTTTAATAATATTTTCAGCAGCTTGAGTCGCAAAAAAATTTGCTAATTCATTTCGCAGTTAATCCTTAAATTTTAAATATAATTCACTTATTATACTATACGCAGATGTATGTTAAAAAAGCGGGCGATGAGTCGTTATGCTTCGTTGAATGTTCATTATGCAAATATGTTTCGGCTTTTAATTTCGTGCAAAATCAAACTTTTTCAATTATATGAGCGTTTAAATTTTATACGAACCAATATTGTATAGTTTATAGCCGAATGCTTTTAGTATATGCACAACAATGTAATGTAATGTCCGGAACAATTTTGGGTCAGTTTAATTGAAATGACATCGAAAATGTGTGAACTGAATTCCAAATTTGTTTTTTTTTTGTTTTGATGCGGATGTTCGAAATAGATCTGTTTTTGACAGAATATTTTTTCAATTATTTGACTGGATATTGGAAAAAAATCATTCTTCGAAATATGTTTAAAATAAGTTATCATAAAAATATTTAGTTCAGTTGAAGAGAAAATAAACGTAAGGTTGTTCTACGTAGAAATAACGATTTTAAGTTTTGGGTGTTGGTAAATATTTTACCATTTTCGATGTTCATAAAATATTATTTTTGATGTTAATAAGCAGAGTACACAACTTTATTTCGCATCACGTACATATTTAAGTATTTATATTTTATAAAAATCACCTACATATCCCTTTATACAAAAATTAAGGTTTCTCAAAGGAAAATCCTCGAATCTTCCCGAAACAGAATCGTATAGTCGGCTCTCGCTTCTTTCACAAGCGGCAAAGAAATCCGAGCCGCGCAGAGCCGGCACTAGTGGAATGAACGCTTAAGCATTTTTTTTCCTATTTTATTTTATTTTCCGTTCCTTTGATATAAGAATTTCTGGAGATATACTCTCGTCGAGAGTGTGCCGGCCATAAATAAAAAGAGGTACAAGGATATTGCGTGGCGAGCCCATGAATAATGCATGTCGAAGAACATAACGGCCCGAGCATTATTTTTTTCATTCTTTATACATCTATGTGTACTTTTTGTCTGTTTTCGTTGAACTTTTGATCGGGTGTCTTGTCTCGGATGCATTTGCACAAATTAATTGAGCTTTCTCGGAAGGCTTCTTCGTATAATATACTTGCGGTTTTGTGGCTCGAAGGACGTCCTCTTGTTGGACGATAAGAGGATGCCACTCGAGTAGGGCTCCCTTGCGATTCGATTGGCATGTCTTCACGGCCGAGAAGCCATTGTTCGGTGGAAAATCTTCAGAAGCTCAAAAAAAGTATATAGAAAAACACTGAGAAGCATCCAGCACTATCTAGGGACGTCGAAAAATAATAGTTTACTTACGCCAAATAGAGGCATTTACATAAGCCGAATTCGGGCGAGGGTATAGAATCGAAATTTTAATTTATCGCCAAGTGTTAAGTGTTTGTATTGTCAACGAGATGACGTCCTAGAGCTCCTTTGTGATCCTTCCCGGATAGAAGTCGGAGTAGTAAAAACGATAAGTGTTCGCTCGTTGTCTGAACGAAACTATTAAATCAGTTGATCTGCTCAACGGTTTTGTTCTTCGCGTCGACTCGAAGACTTTTGTTCTTTATTATCGACGACGTTTTCAGAAATTGAGAGAATCGCTCAGAGTCTTACTTGGTTCGTTTCGAAGTTTTGATTCAAGTTGATTAAAATTTTTTATGTGTGACGCAAGAGTCAAACAAAGAAAACTTGGAAGTGTGTTATGTACTGTGAGAATAATTGGAATTTATTTGTTCTCTTCAACACCAAAAATTGTTTTAGGTTTTATATTACTTTTACAAATTTCCTGTAATAAATCATTTGGATTTTTTCCAATTTTACGACTACAAAAATTTATAAAGTTTTCTGCTACATTTGACTTTCTATTTTTTTGAAAATCACAAATTTTCATTCCAACTAAAACGTCTTTCAATAAATCTGTTTTTTTTTTGAGATCTCATTTTTATTACAAAAAATACATATAATACATTTCAGTAACTCGGGTAAGAAATTTTCGTAGATAGCAATGGCCCCTATGAGATTTAGTCAACGTATTACCGAGGCCTCCGAATTTATGTAGACAATCACTCTTAAAAAAGAAAAAAAAAACGCAATGCCGATTCCCAAAGGATCACCGAATCCTTTTTTGCATTTTCAAATTTAAATAGTCGTTAATAAACGGTAGAGACTCTGCGGCTAATCACCATAATGCGGTCGTTAAAACGGAGCTAACCCTTTAGTTGTAGAGACATCGCGTTTTTTTCGCGGATCGGAAACGAGTCCAAAATAAATGACGCTTTTTTATCGGATTGCTTTTTTAAGGGTTTTTTAATGAAACAAGCGCAAAAAACAAAGCTTTTAATGCGAATTTCGTGAAAAAAGCCGACCGAGAGGGCAAACAGTATGCCGCTCGAAGGGAGGACGACCCGCCGCGCCCCGCCATAAAGAACGTTGAAAGTCGAGTCGCGTGCTTTTCGTAAATTCTTAAAACGATTAAATTGCTTCGTTTTTACGTCTTACAGCAGAAGCGAGTATTAAAAATAAGGCAATATCGCATAAATGCGGTAAGAATTTATATTCGTTTAAAAAATGCTGCGGATGCTGATTTATGAGGTACGTTTACGCGATCTCGCGGGTAATTAAATCTTGAGTGCGTTTTCGTGAAGTTGATACGAAAAATTATGCTTTCAATATATTTTTTATCACCTTTTGAAGTACTGGTTTAATGAGTTTAGTATGAATATTTTATTTTGAGTTTAAATATTGGATTTATATATTTTATTGACTACGATTCCGCGTCACAAATAAATAGTGCACGTCTTCGGAAATTTTTCAAACGAACGATAGCTGCATTCCGCGATCGGGATTTTCTCTTTTGGGAGACGCTGTCGTTTGAAATCTAATTTCACCTGTCATTTCCTTGCCGGTTATACGCTGAAGATTGCTCGGGGGTTGAGAAAATTTTTCACCGATCGACCAATCAAACCTCCACTCTGATCGATGGAAAGGGCTTTTCAAGGGCTTGCATGCACGTACCGAAATATATAAGAAAGAGAATAGAACCGAAATTCACATTACAATTCAAGAAAAAATTATCAAATTTAGTAATGAAGAATGTATACAATATGATATAATCTTATATATTAATTTTTGATTCAGATTTTTTTATTTTAATTTTTGAATTGTTTAAAAATCAAATTTTAAATCGAAGAAGAATTTGCATCAAATTGAAACGTTTTTAGTAACAACGCAAAATTTGAAAAATATATTTTATGCTATTTATTTTTTATTTCATTTGAGTTCTAAAGTGAATTTTGATTCTATACACCTCATATGGTCGTTTATGTATGGGCGGAATAAAGACGAAGCCGTCTTCGAAGGCGAGGGTGGTTTTCCGATTGAATTTCAGTGTAGATCGGCTTCCGGGCGAAACGGGCTGGAGGGAGAGTGATGATTGCGAAAATCGCATCAACGAAAAATCATTACTTTGATGGAACGTATTCGACGCCGTGCCGTATAAATACATAGTCACTATTTACACCCTCGGCAGGGGAACGATCGATTCGAAGATTTTTATCTTCGGATGAATAATATTCTTTTTTCCCCCCGTTCGATTTTATTTTTCAGCGACACGTCTGTTAAGAAGACGGAATTTGATGAGGGGTTTTTAGTATTTTTCTATCACATATTTCGCAGTGAGCTAGATTTTAGAATTGCGCTGTCGGTTCTCGAAGAATGTATAATTTCCGATACAAATATGCTTTAAAGGGAAAATTTAATTAAAATACATCTGCGTCGAATGTTTCAAATTCATTTCAGAAAGATTTCGAAGAATTTCTATGCTCATACGAAAATTTGCGATATTTTTCAATATAATGAAAATTGATACACAATCCATTTGTTTCTATGTATCACGTTTTGTACAATACAATCTATTTACACAGTCTTTTGACGTCACCCCGAAAGCACTTCCTTATCAACGCACACATATGAAACCCTCAGCCCTATCATCGAGTGCGTGATGGGTCGTTCAAAAACTAACAAGCGCACATATTACACGCGTCCTACAATATTATAATAATAACGAACACCGTCAACACACCGCCATATCACAAAGATGGAGGAAAACTTCAAAGGAATCGAGCCGAGCCTCCCCCGAAACCCATCCTCCCGCGATTTTAGTGTTATATTCAAGAACTTCCCATCCGTGGCGGATTCCTCACCGAGACTAATAACCATGCACATCTCTGTGTCGAGACGCCAAACGGGTGGTGGGTTGCCGAATTGTGGGTGGTGGGTGGGCGGTGGGCGGCCATCGCCGTGTTAATTTAGCTGACCCGGCCCCGCTTAATTTCCATCTTATCTTTGTTCTGCAAAGTGTTGAAATAATAATCTGCCTCTCGTACCCCTTCCCAGACTCGGCAATCTAATATTGAACTTTTACGTTCGTCAGGAATTCAATTAAGGCGAATCCCCGTTCGCGATTTCCTTTGCGACGCCAGCACTCTACAATATTCAACGGGACGCTCTTTCTAGTGTGGATCGTGCGATATGAAAATTCTAAGCATTATGAGCTTTCGAATCAATCCAATAATGTATATCGTATAAGGATTGTTGGGTTCGTCGTGGGGTGCAGATCGATTTTCGGTTTTGTACGGTTGGCTGGTGTAGCGAATGCGTCTGCGAAGTTTAGAATATGGAATTTTATTTCGAATCCAACACGAAAATTATGACTGACGTAAACCATATTTTATGCGGTTAACATGTTTTGACCATTTTCCCCGCACATAGTATATTTTCAGCAAAATTGTTTCAGAAC
This sequence comes from Hydropsyche betteni, assembly GCA_028571205.2. Taxonomy (NCBI): domain Eukaryota; kingdom Metazoa; phylum Arthropoda; class Insecta; order Trichoptera; family Hydropsychidae; genus Hydropsyche; species Hydropsyche betteni. The sequence continues at coordinate 1,590,621 of JAOXNN020000066.1, read as the reverse complement.
TCTATGAAATATATCACGCAAATATTTTATTTAATATAAACCATGGATTTCGTAGAAATATTTTTTATTACGTATTATGATAATATATTAGATTTCTGTACGAGTTTCAAATAAGTATGTTTAACTAATTCAGATAATTTTTTTGTTTATATTTGATACAACTGAATTTTTACACTTTAAATTGAATATTTTATGTTTCAAATTCGATTAGAGGAAAGTATTAACTAAATTTTAAATATTCAAATCGGGTACACATTTCGGGTTTTCACATTTTATCGTTTTCAGCATCTTAACAAATCCACAGCCGATGTTATTAACATCGGGCCTATATACTAGTTATAATATATTATTAAGATCTTTGTTATAATCAGGGGCGTTGAGAGGGATGAATTCCCAGGGTCCGTGATTGATTTTGAAAATTTTTGTGTTTTGAATATGTTATTGTTTTGTTTTTTTTTTTTTTTGGGAAAGCCGGTTCTCGTGAGTGTATGTTTATGAAAAATATATAATTGAAGTCTAATTTGAAAATTGAAAAGTCAAATTCGAAGTATGAAATCTGTATAAGAAGATATATAATAAAAATAATAATAATTTGAATCCTAACGTTATTTAATTTCAGAAACGATGCAATGATTTTGGCAGACACTAACTTAATTTCAACAGCCGACTGGCATCTCAATCCATCCCTTCCGTCGATTCCGCAAATTTCCACGAATCAATCAGAAACTTCGACGACAACCCCTCACAAACACCCAACGATAATCACAACGGACAATTACAGACCACGGCTGCGAACCGGGCCATCTTCAACGCGATGTATCACCATCAATCTCGTTCTTGGTCTCCGACGTCGAGGATTCGGAGTCATCCGTCGTCGCAACCGCAACCGGACTGCCATCCTGCTCAGAAATTATTCATTTCCTCGCCATTAGACGACGGCAAAAGTGACGGCCAGGCCAACCGACCGACTCAATTTATGTCCGAATTAGTGTATCCGAGGCGTGTCCTTTCTCCCCGGTTGAAATTTAATTAAAAGTGTTCCGCTGCTCCTGGACGACGGTTGCATTCTGGGTGCATCGTCAGGATGCGGTAATGAATTTGGCATGATCGTCCTGTGAATAAAGTGCATGGCGTTGTGTTTGGTGCTCGTGAAATATGGCTGGTTGGAGCCTTTGTGAAGCGAAGTGTCGTGTAGTGCAGTGACGGTCTTTTATTTTGATGCTTCAGATTTAAGTGGTTAGTTCTTTTAGAAGATAATATGATGCAATTTTGTGTTTTAAAATGGGTGAGATTTAACTGTGAATTAAAAAAGTATAGATTGTGCCTTAAAATGAATTATTTGTGCATTAGAATAGTATAAGATGCGCATAATTTTTGGTGCATGAAAGATCTGGTGTATTTTATAGAAAATTTATGTATTAATGACAATGAAGGCTTTGACTATAACATAACGATAAAATAAACTTAAAAACTATCCCCTATATATAATCACGGATATCTGTATATGTGTCTATCTGTCCGTCTGACTGTCTGTTCGTCTGTTCGATGACGCTCGCGACTTTAAAACGACGCGCCGATACGATTATTTTTTTGTGTCTATAAAATTATTCTTTATGCGTATACACTTAACGTCTATAATATCATGCTTATGAAAGCGTCTCTATTGACTTATGCAATACGTCGAT
>JAOXNN020000066.1:1544681-1578582 GCA_028571205.2 Hydropsyche betteni | reverse complement strand
ACAAATAATTACCGAGCGCAACTTTAACGTAATTTATACGATTCGTCCGAAAATTTCGCAGATTAAGACGTCGCCTGCCACAATACGAGCCCCGAAGGGCCGAGTCATGCGAGGCTGAGTAAAGCAAAGGCCAAAATTTGAATTTGATGCATAATAAATTTATATCCTTAGATCCAATTCAGTTGTAATGTAAAACATTTTTTTAATTTTTTCAATGATTATTAAAAAAAAATCAACCTTTATCGACCTCAATGCTATATATAACTTGTATATGGGCCCGATGCTAATAACATCGGCTGTGAACTACGTAATTACATGTATGTATAAAAAAATTAAATCTATGCAAAAATATTTTATAACCGTTCCGTTGCGAAAAGTTGATGCCCGTTTTTTATATAGAGGATAATGTATGGGCCCGATGTTGATAACATTGGCTGCGAATTTATAACCATACTATTACATGATAAAATAAAAATTACAAAGATTATAGCCGTTATTATAATTACGATAAAGACTAAATTTGTAAGTCGTGATACTCGTTATTTTAGTGGGCATATAGTCTAAATTGGAATGGATAAGTCAGTAGTAACATCTGCTACCCGATATCCGTACTCGATTTGAATATATTAAATATTTAATTAATAAAACCAGTTCATTATTATTGTCATAATTACGACATATAGGCAAAGCCAGAGGCAGTAGGTAATAAGCATCATATCATAGACGTTAACTGTATACGCATATAAAGACCATATTCGCGAAAAAGTCGTGAGCGTCATCGAACATCGAACATCGAAATCCGCTATTATATATAGGGGATATCGAAAAATTACACCATATCTAATTTGGGCTTCGAGACGCTCTAACTTCTGGCCGATGTTGATTAGTGATTAATGGTACACTTTCAACGAGGGTCAGTGAATAATGGTGCCACTTAGGCCTTCCCCGTGTACACCATAAAGACTTACGAGTATGGCTCCGAACGCGTTATGGATTATTCGTGTGTTTGCCGAAACGTTTTCAGCAAATGTGTTCACTCGAACGGTAAAACGTTAACGGACCTCCGCAGGGTTAATCTTTCGAATATGTTAATTCGAGTGCGTATCGAAGTCACCATTCGCTATTAATATCGACACGATTCGTTCGTATTAATGGTAAATAATTTTATGTGTCGATGGGGTTTCATTACTGGGGTGGCTCATGAATTTTGCATGGCCGAATATATCATTTTGGCAAAAACACGCCGCATATTTATGATAAGGTCTTGGGAAAATGAGAACGACATTATGATTGATTTTATTATTCGATACTTAGAAATTTTTTTTTCTTCGAATACGGTATATTTGGTTAGTAGTCTATTTTTGAATTCAATGTTATAATATCGATCGTATTATATTCGTATAAATTATTATTTTTTTCGGATATTCCCATTCTGGTTTATTTTTATACATGAATACGCATTCAGTTTAATTTAATTCTGTACATTACCCATACTTATAAGTTACACAATTTCCGACATCTGACTTTTCTTTAAAAATATTTTTTTTTGTTCTAGTATCAATCGAGAATTGAAAAGCATTATCAGAAAGTCTTATACAAAGTTACGATACCGAATACAAAAAATCGAACAAAAGCGTCTTATAAAATATAATAAGATAATATTATTTTTAGGGTTATATAATATGAATGATGTTATACTTTTTATCAGAAATGAATTATAAGTTCTATTTATTTTTTAATATTTTTGTTCATCAAAAAGATTTATAAAATTCAGTAAATAGTGAATAGCTTTAATTTAATGAAAACCATTCATTATCGAATACTCGGCAAGCATTCAAACTCATACATGAACATTTTTGAACATGAAATTCGAATTTTCCAACTTTTCTCGACTTTTTCGAAGCGCAGGCGAAAAGCTTTCTAACGCGGCGCCATGCAGGGGATTAAACGTGCGCAAAGCTCCGATTTCCGTGTATTTTTTTAATCTTCGAAGTGATTTTTTTTGTGGTCACTACCAATGTGTAGGCGAATGGATACGTGGGTAGGTGGAGGACTTGTTTCTGTGCCATTAGCTGGGTTCGATCGATTGATGGTTCAATTAAAACGTGTCTAGTTGCAAGACCGGATACGAGTGCTAAATCTGAAGTAAAAAGCTTCTAAATTCTGAATGCTATATGCATCCTAAGTATTAGATACGGTCTGTAAGATAAATTAGATTGAATTTCATTTATTAGTTTTTTTTTAAAGATAGAACGAAAGAACTAGTTTCTTTGAAACGCCGTTCAATTTCGAAACTTTAATCACCCGACCGTCACTGTTCATTTACAGAACCTGTATTTGAAGACTCTTTCATTTTAGTCCCGAGCTTAAATCGCTTGAAATTCTGCATAATGAACGTGCAATCTTCCGAGACGTGATGGCAATTAACTGCTTGAAGACGGTGGCCTCGAAGCAGTGGTCTTCACAGTACAGCTCAATAGTGGGTAATTACTAGGGCATATTCATCGTGACCGAACTGCTATGTTGGATGACCATGTGTGGTCAACGGACTTAGGTCAAAAGCGTGTAATTGTCTGATGGCATGGGACTTCGTGGAAGTCAGTGAGTTATTTAACTTATTTAGGTAAAGCTAAAAATATACGATATGAATGTAAGCGTTTATTGGAATGTAATAAAACAAATAGTTGTGTGTAAAAATGTGCTGAATGCTAAGAGATTTATAACAAAAGCAGCTTAGTCACAAAGCCTAGATGCATTTCGCAAAGATACGTTTGTTTATGGCAAGCGTAAAATGCAGTATTGAAACTGTCCAATATTTTATGCATTCAGTGTTGTATATGTATATCTATTGCGCACTTTATATGTTTATTTTATGTTCGAGATTGAGTATATAAAATAATTTATAGATAGGATAAAATTGTAGCGATGTAAGCACAACCATTTTCACGATAATTTGCATAGAAATTATATTCGAAACATCAGTAAATCTTTATATTCTTCATCAATTATAAATATCAATATATAAAGAAATTCATTTCGAAGTAAACAGAACTGCAAAACCATATATAATAGAAACGATTATAGATCCGAACCACCCCATTTCAAACAGCATTTAGTTCACTGCGATCCCGTTACCGTTCCGTATGTAGATTTCCATTAGTGGACGAAAGCTTATTTACGGCTCTTCCCGAAGCAATTTGCCGTGGCTTGATTGATTTCTCAGAAGCTCGCAAACACTAAACCACATCATCTAAAACCCATCGGAAAGAAAAGTAAGCTGCAGCCTTCGGGCAGCGATCTGCTAATTGCAGATTTCCCACATGTGCTAAACGGCAAAGCACAATACTAAATTCCTTTATTTTATAGGCACTATGTGGGGTATCGAGGGTGTATTTTCTGTCGCCGCAGTGTCGGCGGCCGACTAGAAAACGCGATTTGTGGATTAGCCCGATACACGTACATGTAGTTCTGAATCCGGCAGACTTAACGTTTTAAATTACACAACTAAGTGCCGCACCAGTTGTGTGTTCGCTGTGTAAAATGATACGAGTATTTGCATTGGAGGATTTCGTTGTGCGAATCCGGATGATGGGCGAAACCGAAAAATTTGCGTGTTAAGTGCAAGGGTTGTTGCGGTAATTCGTTTCGTAAGTATAATTCTTTATTTTCTCTCTATAATCAGATTTTTTTAATTCTTAAAATTCAAAACAGAATCTAAATAAATTATAATAGTCGTAACTAATTGAAATCACATGGTGAAAAGGGTTAAATATAATTTGCATTGGCAAATGGACCCGTATAATTGCATTTGTTAGTTGTGTAAATGTATCGAAAAGATGAAAAGCATTTCTAGAAATTTTATTGATTGAATAAGAATATAATCGTGAATGTAATATCTCAAGCAATTTTCCTTTTGAAGTTCAGAAAATGTATCATTTTCTATTTTTAGATGCACTTCCAGTAATAAAATGTCACATTTTCGGCAATATTTCATTCGCTTCGTTTTTATTTGATAATAATAAAATATTTCACAATGTTCGAGAAAACGAAATTTATTTTTTAAACTTCTTCGAAATGATCATAACAGAAGATATCAAATTTTTATTTAAATTCATAACAATTATATTTTCTTTCATTTTATAAAAATAATTTAACCGAACGACAAGATAGAATTCGATATTATTACGAACTCGCTACACACAAAGCCGCCGCTAAAACCACCATAAAACGACACTTCCAATAAAGTCCACATTTCAGGTACTAGCGCAGAATTCGAACGAACTTTATATACACTTTGTTCTTAAAAATAAACGCTCGTACGATTTTTACAGCTACATATACCGAACGAAATTGCGTAGTTTTGATGTGTAAATTTTTATCGCGTCCCGTACAAAAGCGAGAAGCTAATATTTACACTGTCGCCCCAGCACGTACAATAGCGCACATCGCACATACAAAACGGGGTAGAAAAATCAAGAAAAACCTATCCCCCGAAGGTGTTAGGCACACATTATATAAAAAAAACGTCACTCATTCGTTCTACGTGTTTATTTAAATATTCAAACAGGCGCCGGGGAAGCGCTCATCCGCGAACCCGACGAAGATCAAAAGCTCAACGCGGCTAGTTTTCCGTCTTCTATATTGCCTCGTGTATTTTTGTGTGTATGTGCTTTTTCGTTTATTTTTATTGAAAACTCAAACATATCCCTTCGACGGTAGTTAGGTGATCGGAAGTGTGCGATATTCGATATGGCCGTATCGTTTGCCGGGTTTTTCAGCTTAAAGTCCCAACGGTTTTTCAGGGTTGAATTAAACTTTTTTGTTAACTTTCCAAAAATTTTAATCAAGAAATGATTCATTTTCTACGCTTTAATTAAAATACCTAATATTAGCAATATTATTTTTTTAAAAGTCTGAAATTTTTAGAATTATAGTTGACAACCCTGTCGTTTTTACTTCGACCACTCACCCTTAGAGTGAATGGATACTCAAGTTTTCACGATTGAACGGGCGACATGGGAGAGAGAAACGTGGAAAATTCGACCTGGGCTGAATCGGTCGACAGAATGTTCGAGTAGTGTGTGTGTGTGTGTACGTACGTGTGTATGTGTATGTATGTGTGTACACTTAGGATAGCGATTACGTGTGGTTCGTTTGTTAAAGTTCGATGATTATCCGATCAAAGTGGTAGTCTTGTTACTAAAATTTGAGCTCGCACGTTCTTTATTATTCAAATATTTTTTCTTGTTGAAAAAATTCGATTTTTAGTTTTTGCACTTATAAAAAATAAAGTAGTTATATTTAAAATTATATATGTAATCGATACTGCGGTGTCAGGATATTGATTATTTAATGTTATGTGACAGCTAATGTTACATAATATGATGTATGTGCGGTGTTAATGCTTGTGCTAATTCGGTAAATCAATCTAGTTCAATTATTAGTTCTAACTCTGATTTCCATTATTATCTATTGAAAATTAATTGATCTAGAAATTTATATATAAATGAATATTTTTTTATTTTTATCTATCCGCAGTTAAACGTCGCAAAAAAGATTAGAAAAAAAATAGTTTCAAAGTTCAAGATTACCACATTATTCGAGACTTTTGCAAGAAAACACTTTGAAAACATGTCTACAGTTACAATCAGAGCATTCGAAGAATCAAACTTTACAATTTCAAACAAAACGTAACGTATATAAATTCTCGAAACAATTAAAAAACAAAATAAAAATGACATAAAAAATTCAGAACATTTTTCATCCACAAACTCCTCTCGTTACGTTAACGGCACACATTCTTGAGAACGTTCCAAACCGCACAGCTTTGCAGAAATCGCGTTATCCACTGCCGAAAATGCACGCCGCTGAACTGGAGCAATGCTCGCAAAAATATATATGGAAAAAAGTCGGAAAAATATTAACAAACGACGAAAATAACGACGTCACGATCGAGAGAGCTGGTACGTACATAACACTACGATACGATGCCGACTAGTAGACGAGAGCCGGCAATAATCAGATAAGGCTTCGACTTCGGAGTCCCGTCACGAGCGTTCCAAAAGTGGGAGGAAAATCCACCCATATACTTGGTGTGTGTGGTTCTCAAACTGTTAAATATGAAGGTTTTCCGTGTTGGCTGTTGGTGGTTTTCCAGTTCGGATTGGGTGAATGGTATGGGATGTTGGATTCGTATTTTATGGTGGTCGTTTTGTTATTGTGGTTGGATTTTATTTTTCGGGTTTATGTATTGATGAAATTGAATTTTTTGTTATTTTTTTTCATGCTGTATTAATGGCTTTGTCTAGATAAAATTGTAGTTGCTATATTTATGTTTATAGAGCAATTTTTTGCATGTAAAATTCATTGTTCTTATGTTGTATGAAACTAATGGACATTGTCTAGACGTTCATGAAACATAAGTGATTCATTACGTAGTAAAAATGTAGTCAAATAGATTATGTTTTATTAATGGAATATACATTAAAAAAATTTATGGGTTACTTGAGTAGGTTAAAATTTTACAAAATTAATTGAAATTATTACTCTTTTAAAAACACAATAAAGAGAAAATGTTCTTTCCAATCCATTACTCATACTCCATCCTTTTTCCATTGGTGTAGGTGATTACACTTTCACATCATATATCCTTTACTATACCATCATTATAAGTCAAGTTTAATCAAATCTTTATTAGTAAAAGTTAAAAGATTAAATATTTCATGTAAATCAAACATAACCCAACAAATAAAAAATAAAACCCCATCTCTCTAAAATCATCACTAGTCCATTCCAGTCGAATCCTCACAACATCCCATCTCAAAAACGCACCAACCAAGCCCACCATCGAACTACATGGAACAACCCTCGAACTCCACGAACCCTAGATCAACAACCACCAAAAGCAGGGGCACATCCAATCCAACATCCCTCATCCCCGAGAGCCAGTTGCCGATTCGCCCTTCCGATTGCGTCCTTCCTCCGGTCGTGCGATACACATCGGCCCTTCGCGATACTCGGACTTTCGTACACATAAGCCTTTTCCTAAGCACACGAGAGGCTAACGCCTCGGCAGTACGAGAAAATAAAATAATCCACCCCTTATTCAGGCCGGTCACATACGGGGACCGAGTCGGACGATTTCCCTGATGCGGATTTATATCGGACGTCCGACATTTTTTGGCGTACGTGCACGTCCTGTTCGCGATTTGAATATGCGACTATTTGCGCGACGATCAGATTCATTTTTGTGGATGGTGTGTGTTGGGTTTATAATGGATTGTGCTTCGAGATTTTGTCAGTTGAAGGATAAGAATTTGAAAATTTGATTTGATTTCGAGGAATTTATTCTTAACAAATGTATTGTATCTATTAAAATAAGGCAATTATTGAAAGATTGAATACTATATAATCTCTCATGTCAAAGGTGTATGATCAGCGGTAACTAGTGATAATGTTGAGCTATTGATCATTTAAGATATTTGTATATGTTATATTTTTTATGTTTGTATATTTATATATAATAATTATAATTGATGGATAATATTTTCATAAAAATATTAAAAAAAATATTCTCGATCTTCACCGAAAAATAAATTTGTCGTATTTTTTAAAAATATTATTTGAAGATGAATAATATTGAATATAATTACGGTATTATATATTTTTTCAATATTTATGGAAATCTTGTTTTGAGAAGCCCTAAAAAATATCATAATTTAACTGAAATTGTCATTGAAAAGCATCTCTTAATAAAGAGAGAAGAAAATTAAACTCCAGAGGGAGTTTCGTCTCAATTTTTCGATTTGACATTTATTTTTTTGCGGTGATACGTTCGCATCAACAAGACAAACTCTTTATAAAGAAAAGTAATTCTTGTCCCTCCCCCAAACCACCACCCTTTTCAACGACAAGCGAAAAAAAATCATATTTCTTTTTTAAACAGCCCACCGACCTTACAAAAAAATTCAATTTAACTTTTTCTTTGTGATAATCTCTCACTCTGTTTTGTATATAAAAAAGCTCGTACACAAAATTCGAAATGTACAAGCTATACACGTACACATGCAAAAGAAGGAAAAAGCTTTCTTCGCGAAATATTACACAAGTTTCACGGAACGATGTACAAGTGTTGTGTAAGCGCGGCTTCCGGTATCGCTCTATATTGAGCTTTCATACATCGAACGAAAAATATGTATTTAATTTGTGCAACGGCAATTTCTCTAAGGAATAGCGATCTTATTGCTCTACTATACCGGTTCAGTGAACGTTTTGCCTATTCTACCCTTATCTGTCCAATTTCTGCTTATATTCCCGTGCGAGATAGCCTCTTGTAGCAAAAAAATGAACCGAGATGGGACCATCCCGATAGGCAGCCTTCCGAACGGATATTTTGACAGGTAAACAGTTATTTGAAAGCTAATAAGCACTAAATCAATCATTTCCCCCTACCTAAATATAATATCGGAGATCAAAAAGGAAAATAAACCAATTTTAGACCGATCGTCTGCGGAGGAAATTCGGATCTTGGTTCCCCGGCGTATTCACGTTGATACCTTTCGACGTATAGTGCTAAATTCCCAATATAATATTGTATAAGTGAATGTATTGCCGTAGTAATTTCTGTATGAAATATTAAATTTCGATCGTATGATGGATGATATAAAATATTTCAGGTCAATTTTATTATTGGCAATTATTATGTATAATATATAGGCTCGATATTAATAACATTGGCTGTGAATTGTTAATTGTTATTACGTAATAAAATGAAAATTAAATATATCTATGCAAACGAACGATTATAATTATTTTATTATTTATTAACGAAACCTATTATATGTAATTCGAAATATTTTCAACAATGTTAAACAGATATCATGAAAAGTAATAACCATACTATTACGTAATTATCGCGTTTTTTAAAATTAATTATTTATTGGAGACATCTATCGTGATTTAAAAGAATTAATTAATTAATTAATTTTAAGCATGATATTATAGACGTTAAGTGTATATGCATAAAGACAATATTAGAATAATTTTTAATAATTTTATACTATATATTTAAAAAAACGATATGGACTCAGGTGGGCGTTGGTGTCGAGGTTTGATCGCTTGTTTCGCGAGCGAGACAAAATGGATTCAAATTCCGAAGGAGACTACCATCTTTTGACTTGTAATTTTAAAGTCGCAAGCGTCATTCAAACAGATGCCCAGACACATAGATACACAGATGGAGATACGCATAGAAATCCGCTATTATATATAGGGATTATTTCCAAGATCTTTATGATTAAAAGTTTTAACGAAAATTTTGAAATTTCATATTAAATTTGATATTCTATTGAATCTCATTAAATTAATTTGATGCAAGTATTTAACAATTAAATGTCATAAAGTTGATAAAATTTTCGTAACTTTTTGATGCTATAATTATAATATACAAAAAATAAATCATAAATTATGATACATAATTGTAAATATGTATTGTTATTTAGCTTTTTTGGCATCAACCTTTACAAACATGTTATGTGATTTTTAATGAAAAAAACATTATTTTATCATCATATCGAATCTCGGCTTGGTGGTTTTATTTTCGCATTTTTCCAACTGTGAACCGAAAAACAAACATGAAAAATCCTTGTTACAACTTCATGTTTACCATTTATATCATGATATATTAATCTGTCAAACACACAAAACGGTCGATCAATAAATCATACACGATAAACTTTGTTTGTGGAAAGTTTTTTGTTTCATTTATACTTTCGTCATTACTATCTGGAATTATTCGACGCAAGGAAAGACCGATTTGTAAATTATCAGGAAAGTCATAAATGCGAAATAAATCTTCGTGTACGTTCCCATATTTAAAATTTGAATAATTTACTGAATTGTCAGGTAGCACGTACGATTTCCATCGGCCGGAAAATCTTATTAATATTTCATCTGACCGGACAAAAACCTACATCGCTATTGATTTTGCGAAAGGCCCGCAAAATAATGCCGGGCGGAAAAATTCGCGTTTTCGCAGCACCGGGCGAATATAAAAGTATTCCCGGGCGTGTAATAAAACCATAATTTCGTATTTTTTTTATATGCGCTAAAGGTGTGCGCTTTCATTAAAAATTAAGTTATTTGTTATTAAATAATTTTGAAAAATGAGGGATGATTTAATGTAGAAAGAATATTTGAAACGGAAGATTACTCAGTGGACTGCTTGCTTAGTGAAAATTTATTTATTGTTGAGCTGGGATCTTTTGTGCTCTATATATATTTAAGGATTGTAATAAAATGAGATTTGTCGTATGGCAACAACATTAAAACAAATGGCATTAGTGTTTTTATTAAGAGGTCGCTTTTAACGGCACTCGTGTCTTACGAGATCGTAAAAAAAAACGAATTTTATCGCAAAACATTTCTAAAAATTAGATTATGCACTCAAAAAATTTACTTTTTCAATCACTTTAGACAAAATTGGATACCGGTTTCGGATAGCGTAAGTCATTACATACACGGTTCGAAAACCTCGTTAAAATCAATTCAAAATTTTTTTTCTACTCAGCGAATGAAGAAATCTCACTTTCGGGGTTCATATATGAGGGTTGCGGTCTAAATGAATTCCCGATTCGAAATAAATCTAGCCAGGGTTGGGTAATAAATGTGGGCTTTCGCCACATTTAACCAGCGAAATACTGGCGACTTTATTTATGGCGAAACCGATACCGACCCGGAACGCATTAAAAAATGTATTTATTTTATATAAATTTCCTTGGAAAATTTTGAATAACCATCAACTAATTTTAAAATAAACCCTTTACGTTTTGCCCCATTGATATATTGACACGTTTGACGCACTCGTTTCAATCAAAAACCTATTCGCCTATTATATTTTTGTGAATAAATCCGATCATACTGAATGTTAAAATCCCAGCTCATATTCGAAATAAACTTACGGCAACGGTAATTCGAACAAAGCAGCCATATTACAATTTCATACAATGGAGGTGAATCGCTAACATCGTTACTACGATAATCCTCCAACCAGTGGGACTCGTAAAAACCGTACAGAGATCAATTTAATTGCGAATTTAGGCGGACACGTGCGTTCGAATTTCAATTAGCGGATATGACCGTTTTCGCTCGACCAGAAGAGGATGTCCGTTCTCGATTCTGTACGTAAATATTGTACTCTCTGTACGCTTTAGTCCCGATTTATGTAAAAGATAGGTTGTACGATAAGCTTTGCGTGTTTAAACGGAGTTAATAAGATATGTGATTGGGAAAAAAATGGGTTTTTAAACAGTAAATTTGTGTGTGGAGTCGCTTCGATGTACTGAATGATACAAAAATGGTTAATTTTTTTTAAATTAAATCAATTAATGAAAATAATTTATTTATTAAGAATTTTTTATAAAAGATTATTAATGAGAATTTAATAATATTAAATAGCCATTTGAGAAAGAACTTCGAAAATAATTTTTGAATTTATTTTTTTAAATGTTTTTTTTTTTCAATTTTTCAATAGCTATAGTGATCGTACAATATATTTGAATTTCTACTAATTTCACTCCATTAGAAATTAAGTACATACTTTGATTTACTTTCTGACTCACGAAGACAAGTTAATGGACAACAGTTTTATGCGCCCCTGTGATGGTTTTGTCCACTTGTTACCATTGCGTGTCTACTGGCCCCACGTTGGGTGCCAATTTGGGACGGTTGTCACTCAGATAAGTGTTGATGTGATGACTGCGATCCCTTATTAGGTCACGCTCAGGTGAAACAGGTGAATCCAGCCTTGAACACCTGTTCACGTGTGAGGAAAGGTAGATGTTTCAGGGGCTTCCTTAAAGAAACCTAGGGTTCTCGAGCCGATAACGCAGCATTTATTTGGTAGAAGTTTACAGTAATTTTGCATAGAGTTAACAAAAGTTTAGCACAGAGTTTACAAAAGTTTAGCACAGAGTTTACAACAATGTTACATAGAGTTTTACAGATACAAAACGAGTTATAGGGTACGGAAGACTGTGGGGTGACGTTACTGCGAATTATTCAGCTGGCAGAACACTATAGAGAAAGCTGGCCTACGGAGCGTGAAACACTTTCTTCTCTAGCGAATCTACACCTGAGACAATCCGGAGTTGTTTTTCTAAAGAGAGCCGACCCACAGAGCGCTGAACACCCTTCAGAAAAACGTCTGATGTCCGAGGTCTTTTGGAAAGAGCCGGCCTATCAGGCGCAGATCACTCTCTCCAAAACTGGTGACCGATGACTTCTGGAGGGAGCCGGCCTTCCAGATGTAGATCACTCCCTCCAGAAGAACTGGTGACGATGTTCGGGAAATGTTCCGCTTATATAATCGATTTGGCGTCTCCCACTCTGTTGAATTTTTTAATGGGTCGAGGATGAGGGTTGACGTTAATAGTTTAAATGTAAAAATTCACCCACTGCTTCTTGAATTTTTCGTTTGGTTATCGATATGGTTCATCAATACTCAAACTGTTTTTAATTTATGAAAGCAATCCACGTCATATTCATATTATATATTAATTTCACAAAAGCTCGGAATAAAACAATACAATTTTTTTTCCACATATTGAATAATACTACTTTTCAACAAAGAACAGCATAAATTCATAAAATAAAACTGATGGTTAGTATTCGCAAGTGAGATGAAAATTTAATACGTCTATAAATTCCGAACGCTTTTAAAATTATTCCCAAGTTATAAAATATGGCGAAAGTGCATTAAATCACACACGTTTTACTTCGGATATAGAAAATTCGACATCATATTTCAGGATTATCAGATACTCTCACACAGAATGCACATCTGAAAACCATACATCACGAAATTTTCCACACACCCCCTCCTCAATTCGCGAGATCCTCGTCACCCTACAAGGTATTTATTGCACCCATAAGTATTGGAACACACTGTATATCCAGTACAGGCCGTTTCGTTAGGGCATGTGCGAACAAAACGGCGGGAAAGGGATCCAACGGGATAAGCCTTCGGGATACGGTCGCCGAAGTAAAATAACAAGTTAAGGGCGGACGGAATGGAGTAATTGAAAGAAACCGCTGCGTCGTGAGGCGGATTCGTAATATTTTTCTGTGTCTTTTTTCCATATACGTGTACGTACATTGTGTGTACGGAATCGGCGGAAATGTGCTGACGTTAACGTATACTTTTAACGGTCGCAGCGTTGAATTACGTCTTTGCAGGATTTTTTTGAGATTTTTTATTCTGCCCGTTTGCAGGTCGGATGTGGCGCTTTGGAGAGATGTCGTTCGCAATGTGCGTCTGGGTTATTTTCAGAATTTTTTTCGTTAGATGTGTGTCAACAAGTGTCATTTTTTCACGCGGTGAAATATAAAAATTTTCCTATTTATTTTTGAGAAAAAAATGGGTTATATTCCAATATGTTTTTGTTTTGCTGAAAGAATATAAATATGAAATGAATATTTTGTTTCAATGAAAATGCTGAAAATTTTATTTATCAAGAAAAGGTCAAGTTTATAAAAAAAGGTTGACAGAATGATTTTCAAATATTTTTCAACTCAAAGTGAAAAAAACCTTTCGCGTTTTACAGCCAAAAAATCCGTTGATTCAATTCGAATACATCGTTGTATCGTCACTTTTAAGGTCAGATTTTCAATTGGAAATCTCCAATTTTTTCCGAATGTTTATTTTATCATATCCAATCAATCAAAACGAATAAGCTGAGCATATTGACACACGAGCAGCAGAAATCAATTCGAAATTTTATATATACGAAAGATGTATTTTTATAGGTATTCGCTGATTCAATACGAATTTGGAACACGCGTATCTGAATACTTCTTATTTGCCGGTTCATTAAATATGAATTTTCTTTCGTTGACGTCTTTGAGAGCTTTTTGACGAATTCGGAAATAACATTGTCTATGATGATACCCTTTTACAATGTCAAAATTCAATATGAGGATTGTAAAAATAGGGACGTGCATACCTTACCGGATCCACCTACTCAAACAAACTCGAGAAACGTAAACGAATCATAAAAAAGAGGTACACATTCATATATATTTGATTTTATTTGACTTTGTATTTCATGTCATCTAATTTTTTCCTATTGAATATAATAGGTCATTTTATCAATAAAATTTAATTCGTTTCATAATCATTGGTTTTTAGATAATTACGGTTTAATGCCATCAAATTATATATTATTTACCTAATGAAAATGGAATTGGAAATAATTTTGATTTTAATCAATTAAATATAAATTAGATAAGGTTTTTATGTATTCAAAATTAATTAATTAATTTAAAAATTCTTACCTATGGTAGTTAAAACAGTGAGTGAGTAGAAAAAAGCTTTAGCCAGAGTCCATTCTCCTTCTTCAGGTGACAACGAATATTCACCGAAAGTGTTGGCTACTCCACCCAATGCCATTTCTTGATAAACAGCACCGTATTGAGCAGCCATCTCCTGAGTAACCCTCTGGACGAGTTCGTCCTGGAACTTGGAAATTTCTTGACCGGCAAGTCTGGTCCAGTTTTCCCTATACAATATATTCAGTGACACTGTTATCTCCCATATGCTTTCAACGGTCTTCTCCCTAACATCACTGAAATTTTGATATCTTTCACTAGGTTCAAACAATTTGAAATGCTTACTCTCCTTAGTTGGTTCTTCGTAATCACCACTTCCATTAACATTATAAGTTCTATCTGACACTTTGTTCGACAACTGTTTATCTGGTAACATTCTGGGTCTAATCGCTTGTGAATAACCACCACCTTCGATAGCCAGAAATATGAACGAGCCTAGGAAAGTGTATCCGAGAAGCAAAGAAAATATTCCAAGATTTGTAAAAAAGCTGACTATGTATTGTCTTCTGCGGAGTTTTGTGGTCTTAAAACAGAAGCAACATGTTACCCTTTGACGAGTGTCTTTTTGCAGTCCGCCGGCCACCGAAGCGATTTCACCATTCATAATGCCTTTCGTTATGTACGGCTCGTATTGAAAATTCTCCAAGTTTTGTCTGTCATACGACGTATCGTCCATCTTAAAACTGCCATCGAAGCGTGTTTTTAAAACCCCTCTCTTGCGAGGAAAATAGAATGAAATAAATACACGAGTTCGATTCGGAGCGAATTAACGAAGCTCACTTTAAAACTGTCGCGATGCAATAAACGATACCATCGGATTTTATTAGTCAATCAGATTTTTATTCCGGCGCCGGTGAAAAGGGCGGAAAATTTCCTTTTCCTCATTTTTTTTACATTGCTCCCCTTTTACTTAGCGGAGTTCTCTCTCGATCTCGTTTATGGGCCAAGTCCTTTTTTATTCCTTGGGGACGATTTCATTTTCACGGCCTTTTCATTTTCGCATTAAAATCACGAGGTGACTTTTTATATTCGAGATTCAGCATCGAATATGCAATTTTTGTGCGTAATTCGTACATTTTTCAAATATTTCAGCAAACCCAACTGCTCTTCTTCTGAGATGTATCTGAAATAAAAGGATAATCAATTATAATTATTTATTGACAATAACATATGTATATTAGGTATTCACTTGCACACAGAGACTAATTGATTCTAATCATGTAACTAGATACCTATCAGCTCAATTACTCTCAATTTACATAAGCTTTACAAATGCACTTTGATCGAATTCTAAATAGCAAATTGAGTCATCAAAGCTAAGTACTAGCATAATTCATTACGTAATGGATAAATAAAAGTCGAATATTATTTCATACCGAGTTATACGTAAGTTCAAATGAAATAATGGTCAAAATCGATGGGTGGCACATACTTGAAAGACTTTCCTTCTGAGAAAGGCGACTTAATATTGAAATTCCACGAGTCAAAACATTCCTTCTTCAAGTAAGATTGGTACGGAATTTATCATTCCGAAGCTTGTATAAGTTTCGTGCGGAAAAACCTTTTTTTCATTCCTTCGATTTCGTGAAAAAAAGAGGGAAACGGAAAAAACATATACCAAACTTAGGCACTATTGATGGTATCGAATGTCCTTGTATTTCTACCGCAAAGAAAAAAACTCGAAAATCGAGATACGTATTTGTTGTACATGACCCGAATTGGATTATGCGCGTGGAAGAAATTTTGTTAAAACGTTCTATAGTTTTGATACAGCAAGGAAATAATTTCATAATGGAGTAATAATCCTTTACAAGGGTGTGGCTTTCAAGTGTCAAACTTTGACTTTGCTGCGGATAAGCTTTTCTGCATATTGCCGAGTTTGCGAAAGCCACAAATATGTGGCTGGGCCACTCTAAACTTTTGCCCACTTATGATATTCATCCATCATTCGCAAAAACATTCAAATAATCCTAAAAACTCTTCGCCATAGATCGCAATAAATCAAAGTTGAATCATGAATACAATAATTTTGCATTTTTTATTTTTTTCAGCGGATTCAAATTTTTTCTCGAAGGTGCGTATAATCTCATATAAACGATCTACGCACGAAATTTATCTATGCCAGTTTTCTTCTTCTTGGCGGAAAACATTACGTAAAAGGTACAATAAATTCTTCTCGTGGAAAAATATAAAGTTATAGCAAAAAGCACTTACACACACACGATCTTCATGCATTTTACTATGAAAGAAAAGCGCTCTCAAGCGAGAAAATATAATAGTTAATAGGAAAATTTTCAGAGGGATTTTTTCCTCTCGGCACAAAAATTCTATTGCGGACTGCTTTCCAGTGAGAAACTTACGCAAGAGGGCGTACCCAGAAAATGTCGAGAAAGTCAAATGATGAAAGCTGCAAACGCACCAACATATATTAAAATCAACTTCAAAATTCTATTTGAACCTCTATATTATTCAATACCGACTTCGAAAGCTTCATATTACACATAGCAAATTCACGAAGACTCAAACTCATAAGCATAACATTTAATTAATTCAATCAAACTTTTCAAGCACAATATAACAATAGAATTGAACGTCATTATATAACATTTCTTAAACTAAACAATCCTTCAAATCTCTAACCCTCCATCAAACATCCCCAAATTTCAAAATCAATATTTCAACAACTTAAAGATTCAGAGAGCATAGAATTCCAAGTAAGTCGTCGAAATTTTCACGCTCGTGCGGCCACCACAAACCCCCATCCAACAAACACCACGGAAACAACTCGAGCAACCAATCGATTCCTCAACCTGAAGCAGTAAACACATCACAAAACACACATAACAGCCGGAGCAGCGATTTAATTGATATTTCGCGAAGCTGACCAGATTTAATGCAGCCGAGCGGCATTAAATTGGTTATGGCCAAAGGAACTTTAACGAGCTAGAACTCTGTCCTCCTCTCCGGGGAAGTATTTTAAACTTTATCGTTCGCCTTGGCCACGGCATTCATATATTAAATGACCTGGATACATAAAATAGCTTGTTTACCGGCCGCCTTCAAATTACCCAGAACCCCGGAATGACGCGGCGTTAAAGCGGAATTCGTTCCGTTTTATATAATAAATTATATTATTTTTTTGGGAAGGTCGTTGCTCATGTACAGGTACCGTATTTTTTCGCTGAAGGAAATCTGCCTAGGTTTAATGGATCGACCCGCGAGAGTCGAAAGAGGGAAAATGTCATTTTTTTTTGTACCGAACGGGCCTATTCCGCACGTCAATAATGTCGTAATGGGTTTTTCGGAGACGTTATTTTTTTTTCGAAAGTTTAACGTCTATGGAGAGGTTTCTTTTCGAAGATGATATCCTCATTTTTTAGATTTTATCTCGGAAAATATCGTGTCCTGTGATATATTGCGGATATGATTTGCTCATATTGTATTGACTATTAGTTATTTTTTAATAAAAATTCAGTTTTATATGTATTCACAGCATAAATTTTCGACTAGCCATAACAGAGTGAATAAACTGATAGGAAAATTTATTTTTATATTGTATTATTTATGAATTAAGTAGCGTTAGATAGTATAAGATAAATTCAATCTCAAATTCAATAATTCACGAAGAAATCCATTCGATTGGCAACTGAGAAACATTAATAGATATTTATGGCAATCCGATAACAAAAGGAAACGAAATCTGTATTATACGAGTTCCAACGAAGATTATTTACGATTAAGTTTAGATAAATTACGAGACTGATTTATTTTACTAAATAAGAAATTATTACCCAATTATTATCAATATCTATAAATTATGTCTACATTATAAACCAACAATAAGTTTTTTATTATGATTTTATTATATTTATTTTAACATTGCAGTGACTATTTAAAAAAAAATTAATTTAAAAAAAAACGAATTTGTCATGAAAAAAAAGGTTGACAGAACAAAATTATGCATTGACAGGACTGAAAATCCGTGGTATTAAGTAAAGCCAGTGCCACTTACATTCGTCGACAATTTTATATCTCCGTGATATTAAGCCAACGAATGGAACTCATCTGCTGGAAACAAACCGAGCATTTCGTAACATTCGACAAGAATTTATATACTAAAACGTTGTTTGCTTAATATTTTAACACGCTTATCGCCGCTTCGGCAACGCCTGTTTAAAAAGGTGAAATGAGGACTGCTGCGTCGAAACTACCAATTGTCATTCGGGACTGAAATATTTGATTCATTTTTATTTGATGAAAAATTGAGAATTTTGAGTTATGTAAATTGTTTTGAAATTAATTTGTTTTATTTTAGGAAAAATAAAAATTATTTTTTTTCAGATTTTTTTTAAATATATTATAAAATTTTTAGTTTTAAATAGGAAAAAAATAATTTTTTGAACTTGTATGTTCGTTCAAAATATGCTATTATTCTAAATAAATTATAATGGCACTAGTGATTTTCGTAATAAAAGAACATTCCTCACACTCTTTTCTTACAATCCTATCAGTTCTTTTGAGAAAGGCAACAGGTAACCATTTCAACCGAAAAAAAAAACCACTCACGAGAATAGTTTTAAACAAGAGACTAATAAAAAACATATTATATTCCACAACGAACCAAACGACTCACAAAATACAATTAAACACTAAACAAAACCGAACATCTCTCAAATAAAAAAATCAAATCAAAACACACAATCAACAACATCCACAAATGAAAAATGCTACCTTTGATTCGCCACCCCCAAAACACATAATAATACACCAGGACCCCGGCGGAAAATGTTTATTCGTCTGTCGGCGGTTTTCTTCGGTAACTAACGACCGCTTTAACCGGAAATAAAAAGGCTTCGCCGGTCCAAAGACCAGTACAATCTTGTTTACACTCTGCTTACTCCGACGCCCTTTCCGGCAAAGCACCCCTGCCGGAGGGGTCCGCGTTCCCTTCCGACGGTTTTTGTGTTTGGTTTGCCGACTACCATATTCTTATGTGTACTCTTTTTGCAATGGTTTTTTGCGCGTTTTTACGTGCCGGGCTGCACACAAAGCGGAGGCAATATATCGGCGTAATTTATGCCCGAAGTAGGCTTTCGCGTTTTTGCTTTGCATAAAATCCGCGCGACAACATTAAGACGGTGCTGAGCGTAAAGGGCGTCGTCGCGTCTCTGGAAGAATTATGTTCCCGTGTATTATTCGGGAAATTTAGGTGTATTTTTGTTTGTAAATATGTAAATGTATACTGTGGATAGTTTATATAAAAATTTAATCACTTTTTTTTAATAAATTTTTCGTAAAAAATAATTTTGTATAAAAATTTAAGCAATATTTGAACCGTTGATAATTAATTATTTCATCGATTTAAATTTTAATTTGATCGAGGAGTATGAATTTGATTTTGTAATATCGTCGAGGAATTTTTTTAATTATGAAAAAATATGTTTTTTCGATGTTCATACAAAGTGTTTATCGACCGAATAATACAGGGCTCGAGCTGAAGTTTTAATTAAAAATATTTGAGAACGCGATAAGGTTAAGGAAAATGTTGTTCAAAAGAAAAAAAAGTCGTGGTAAAACAAGTTAAGTTATTACAAGAATTTTCATATTATCTTTTTCGAATAACTGGTAAATATCCCGGAAAATATTTGAGCTGATATTTATAAAGTAAACAGCGGTTGCTTTATTTGGATGAATGGAATATGAAGGAAACTTTCGGCGATTTGTTCGGACAAAATCTTTTATTTTTTTCGTGGAAATTTGTTTATTTTATGAAAAGGGAATAGCGTTTGCTGAAATATATTTTCGTAGTTGCCATATTCTTCGATTTATTGTGAAGGATTTATTGTGTGGAACATGGCTATTATTTATAAAACGTACTCGAACCGTTTGAAGCAGTTACAACGTTTGAAAAACTAGGACTATATAAACCCTCTCGAGGAAGAAACACAAACAATATTTTCTACGCAACTTCTTTCTTACAGTCGTGTTTTCATTTAGTTTCTTTATTTAAGATTGTATCTATGTTTTAAAGTTTTTCTCGAAGACAAAAGCAAGCTCTCCCGCACAAACATATATGCTCTCAGGAGTAATAGGCGTTTTTTTAGATGATTTAACTCAAAAAAAAATCGTGAATTAAAAAAAATGTGTGTTTTAAGAGCTTTATAGAATCTTATCGTTTCAATAAAGCATGGAAAGGTATTAAATTTTTGAACGAAATCGTCCGGAAACCCAGTTTATTACGTCGCTTTATTTCTCCTTCATTACACTGTACTATCGTTTAGAGCGAAATTCCACAAAGTGGCTGGAATGTAAAAGTATACGTACTCGATTGTATTAAAAAAATAAAATAAAAGATCAGCGCGATTATTTTTAATGGTTTACACACGAGGCGAGCTAAAGTCACCATGTCGCAAGAACAACAACAACAAAACTACTTAAGGGGACTTAAGCAGTTCTTACGAGCCGGCGTAAAATGTTCCACCAGAAATGTTGAAAAAGTGGTACAGCACTATTACCGGTACACAGTTCCGCTTTTAGGAATGATAATGTTTAAAGACACTCGCAATTGAACGCGGACACAAACATATATACAAAGGCGCGATTTTCCTTCGTCCAGGAAAAGGGAAAATGCTACGTTTTCCGTCCGACACTAAGACCGGACGCTCGTTGTGACTCATTTTCGCGCTGAAATTATTTTATTCGAGTTTTAATCGTCTCGTTTTATATATTATATTTTACGTATATAACGAAAATGTATTCAGCGAATATAATGATATACCTATTTATATTTAGCGGTCCAAAATTTCATCGAAACAGACAAGCAATCAATCGAAGTAACGAAATGGATCTTTCTTGTAGAACTGGGAAAACTTTATAACAAGATATTGTATTTTGGTTAATTTTATTCACGCAGATTATATAATATTAAAAAATAGGCCGATGTTAATAACACCGGCTGTGAATTTTTTAAGAAACGGAAAACGATAAAATTTGAAAACCCCATTGTGTGAACCCGAAATGTGTACCCGATTTGAATATTTAATATTTAATTAATAAAATCGAAATAGTTCATTTGTTATTTGTTTGTAACATATGGGCAAAGCCAGTAGTTAGTAGGTAATAAGTATCATATTATAGACGTTAACTGTATACGAATAAAGACCATAGTCGCGAGCGTCTTTCGAACATACACACGAAAACACAGAAATCCGTGATTATATATAAGAAATTTTCTTAAAAAAAGAAATATTTTTGACTAGAAACTTTTTTTGGAGAAAATTTAATATCGTTCACACTAATAAAAAAAGTTATATATGTATGTATAATAGAACAAATTGATTCTGAAACCAACTTTATATATACCGACACTCGAATCACATAGAATTTTCGTCTCACCGTCAATATGGAGGACGCCGACGCGGAAAATATCGAGCGTTTGCATTTTCACGCTTTTCCGCGATCGAAAAGAGCGCGTCGAAAGTTTTTCTACGGCACGAGTTAAGTCAATATGGAACCGGTGCTCCGGCATTTTTATTTATCCCCTTGTTTTCCCTCCGCTTTCGTGCGTGTTTGCCCCAAATCCCATTCGATATTCCACAAGTGAATGTGGACGAGACGACGAGATTTTTCCCATCTTTTTTTATACTCGCACACGCACACGTATATTTCCCGACTTTTTCCAGTGGAACGCAATGAAAATGTACGAGCTCAGGGCGGGAAGAAGACGAAATGGCGATGAATAAAATTACGTTCGAATGGGGTTTTAAAGAGACGAACGCTTCGCGGTTCGTTGTCGTTCGATCGCTTTTCCGCTTGAATCGCCCAAATAAATATTCGTTTTCCGTCGGAAAAGCTCCTCCTGCTTTCTCTTGCGATTCCTCTGGATATGAATGTTGCGGTTGTACGCGGAGTCGACATTCATATTGTTATGAGGGGTAGGAAAATTCAACGATGGGAAAGCGGGGAAATTTGTCGTGTGAAAAACTATTAAAATATTATGCGTGAAAACGATCGCGATTTATGCCGGGGGAAATGTGCGCGGATGAAATTGGTTTTCTCGCGCGGAAGAATCGCTTCAGAAAATTCGATCTTGCGGATGTTTCCGTACATAAGCGAATGATTCTTATTAAATTATTATGCGAATATTGCTTTTAGGGTAGATGGGAAATTTGAATCCCTTCAAATATACATTTTCGTGGCAAAAATGTGAAATGAAAATTCCATCTTGTACTATGGAAGACAGTCATTCATAATAATTATATAAGATTATACTATTTATTACGTATTTTTTACAATAATTAATTAATACACTAGAATAATACGGTGATAAGCAGTATTCAATAATGTGAATGAATTTTTCGATTTATGAAAATTTTCCGTTCAT
Organism: Hydropsyche betteni; assembly: GCA_028571205.2. Lineage (NCBI taxonomy): Eukaryota > Metazoa > Arthropoda > Insecta > Trichoptera > Hydropsychidae > Hydropsyche > Hydropsyche betteni. The sequence continues at coordinate 1,555,814 of JAOXNN020000066.1, read as the reverse complement.
TAAAATATACATAACGTAAATAATTTTTTTGATAAAAGTATACGACTCTGAAATAATGAAAATATATTCCTTATTTTTGAGACGTAAAAAAATATGTCTTCATTTCTTTTTGTCTAAAATCGAATGAAAGTCGATTTTTCTTTCTCTCAAAAGAAAAAAAATGTAACAAAGCGACACCAATACATCATTTTCCATGAAAATGACACATACATGAGATATCGTACAACCATTGACGACATACTAATGCCGAGGACACCATTGTTATTACATTTTTATTTCAACATTTCATCATTCGGAATTCGACGATTTATTATGCGCAGAACCCGAGAACACTTTATATGATGGCAGATTTTCGATACAGCAGCAAGGAATAATATGGTCACCCTAGCTTTGAATAAATCTCAAAGACGAAAGCCAGCAAATCCTCGAGAAGAGCCCCTTCCCTGAGATAAGGGAAACGAAAAGGTTTTCATATGCAAATGGTCGTTTTGCTCTCAAGTTAAAACACATAAAAGGCTAAAATCGAACGAACATAGTATTATTGCGAAACAGGAATACGAAATAACACGCATGTGATGTTCGAACAGAATAAGTTCATGGTAATGCGAAAACGTTTATACAATCGATTCAATAAAACAAAAACTATTGAAAACACAGAAACGAAAATTCGATAACATACAATTCCATTTTATTATTTAAATAAAATTTTATAAAATTTCAGCATAAAAGACGGGCAAAGCTCACCTCAAGAGCTAAAACATAATGCGCTTGATTCATATGACCCGAAAGGGGAAAGTTTACTTTCTCGGGTCCGCTTTTGATTGAACCGACCAGCACGAAGTTTTCCATCCATTTAAAATTCATATGAGGAACACGAAAGCTCGTAAACGTGCCGACTGGTGTGTGCACGTCGAATTTTACGATAAGCCGACACGGCGTGCATACGCGGGTTACTGCATTATTGAAATGGTGCCGATTTTCCACGGGATGGCCACTGCGGAAAAGTGACGGAAAAATTACGCATTTTATTTATGAATTTTATTTTTTTAGAAATATACTATTTGGATCGTATGGTATTTGAGATTGTTACGGTTATTTTGTAATATGTTATTGATAGAATGCTGATTATCTATATTTTGATTATTGCAGATATGTTTCATCAAAATAAAAAATTCTTTGTAAATTCGAATTTTTGTATAGTGAAGTTGCGGTTGCATTATGTGTTGTATTCTAATGGAATGAAAGTGCTATTTTTTTAAAACGGAGTTTCTATGTTAGAGAAGCTTTAGCTCTTTCCAACCTTTTCTTTACGAGACCACATTTTGAGCTGAAAATACTATGTTCTGAAGCTTTCGAAACCCCGAGGCGGAAACTTTCAAAAGCGAGAGACCCGAACAATGCTTCAAATTTCATTTAAAATATTTCACTTCTATACGTGGATGGTACAATAATGTTTTTTGCAATTGTTTCGACTTCAATGCGCTGAGATAAATTTCAAAATTTATCAAAAGAACAATTTTAATGACGCGAAACCGCACAATTCACGATTCGAATATTTTTATAACAAAGGTCGATATTTCGACATTTTCGGCATTTTTTTTAAATGGAATCGTAACATTTCACAAAATACCCGAGCTATATACATAAACTAAGCTACAATAGATGAAGCGAAAGTGCGTATTTGGAGCATCTGAAATTTTTGCGTCAGGTGTTTCAGACACGCGGTCTACGCGTATCAACGTTATACGGCACCACTTGAAAGGCAACAAAGTGTGCGACGCCCTACAAAGGTGTACAACCTTCATATACACACTCCAGGCTTATATTGCCACACAACAACACCCCAGAAGGATATAATGTATATCCCTCTCGCATCAAACACACTTGTTAAACTCGGGCCGGAATAATAAACGGGACTGGAAAAAGTGAACGACGAGCGCTCGGAAAACGTACAGATTGGATCGTACAATTTTTATTCCGGGGTGCTTTTTTTCGTGAAGATCGCCGATTGAAAAGTTTCGTCTCGTCTGAAAAATATGGGAAAACAAACCGGGCGTTGCGGAAGCGTGCAGAAAAGTTTGCTCGGATTTTCAGCGAATATTTTTCGCCGATAAGTTTTCAGATTATTATTGTGCCTCACGCGCGCGTTCGTACTCTTTCGGTTCGGCGTTCGTTTTCTTCTTCCCTACCTTTGTGAAAAAGTTAAAACTTAAGAACTCAATTAGGACGGATTAAAATATTTATGCAGGGAAAATTTAAATTACTTTCATATTATATTAACCGAGTTTTTAATGAAACCGATCGAATTTAATTGAATACGGCATCGCGACTCTTTGAATTTTCATGGAGCGTGACGGTCCTGTGAAAGAATTTTCTTTGTAATTGAAGATGAAATCTTTTAATACGAACTAAAACATTATTATTTCGTTATTATTATAAATGGTTTATTTGCGGACACATTACGCGAATGAATTCAGTTTTAATTCAAATTACATTAGCGAATGGCAACTTTTCTCGTTGTGTTCGTAGCACAGTTTCGTGAAACAACTCATATTGAATGAAACACTGTTTACGCTAACACATTAGTTTATTAAACAAAGGAATTTTTATTCCGAAAATTTAACTCACATAATGAAATTAAAAATTTTAATGAACGCTTATTCATCCATATAAAGCATTCAGTAAAAAATATAATATAATAGTATAATATATATATATTATTATTTTTTGCTTTATATTAAAAATATTGTGGTGTCTCATAGAATTCCATGATCGTGTAATATATGTTTCACAATGCCATAAAAATGATCTAATTTCCGAAATAAGCAACAAAGTTTGTTTTGTCATGGAAGTCAAAGTGCCATCTATTGTTAAATTTAAAAAATTCTCTTAAAAACGTCACTGTTTAAATTGATAGATTTCAATTTCATACATAACATTGGGAAAGTGTCGCAATGTGGTTTCTTATGAGATCAACAGCTGTAATTTTAAAAAGTGGCGTTTTTCGTAATTTTTAAAATTCTACATTACATTACATTCTGTATGAAATTGAAATCTATCAATTCGAAAAGTGACGTTTTTAAGTGAATTTTAAATTTAACAATAGATAGCACTACGACTTCCACGATAAGGCAGACTTTGTTATCCATTTCGATAACTAGATCATTTCCATAATATTTCATAACAAATTGAAGCAATCATCACTAATTATTCTAGACTAATCATATTTTATTTGAATACATGTTTTATTTTATTTATAGAAGTCCACGTTTAATAGATAACAAATAAATATATCTCAACTAATTCGCATCAAATTCGAATAGATACGCTTATTCCGCTCGCACGGTCACGATTTCGCGCTCCACTTCCACTTGCACGTCCCCAAAAAAAACCACACCCGCACAAACCCCACACAAAGAGAACAGGCAAGAATTAAAGATAAACACGAAATATCAATTACGAACATTTATCGTCCAGCGAACGCGACATCACGTAATACGCTCGTTAAGCCCTATCTCCGAAGAACCGAAAACGAGTCCCTGGTACAGTCGACCCCCGCTTTCGCGGATATCAGATTGCGGGGTCCTTTCATCTCTCATATTCCTTATCTGGGCCCATTGTGGCAGCTGATTCCTCCCGGTCCGTCCTGCTCGTGAAAATCCCGAAGGATAAGGCCGGATTGCATCCCGCCGGTGTTAATGTAGGCGCGGGAATTGGTGATCTCTTTGTGTTGTATTGTTAATGGGCGATTTTCGGTGTCCGTTCTGCGAGCGTAATTGCGATTGTGTCGTTAGTGATGGGATGAAAGGAGAGCGTATTTATTCAGTCTTTTGTAAATGGATCGTAGTTCGTTTTTGGATGAAAAGATTGGATATCGTAATGATTCGTGTTTGCGTTGTTCTTTGGTCGGTGTGTTTTGTTAAAATTATTTGAATGTTTGATAGTTGATATTCGATATTGGATTGGGTCGGTTTGATTGTGCCGATTGCTTAAATTGCAAACATTCCGTATCTGATATTTCGAAAATAGACTGACGTTGCTTTGACCTTAGTCGTATTGTTAATTCCGTTGATATAAAACTACTATCTATAGTTAGCTAATATAAATATTTTGAAATTAAGTAAAATTCTATGAAAAATAAAACAAAAACAATTCATTTAATTTGTTAAAATAATATTTATATAGAAATTATAATATTCTTTATGTAAATTCTTTAAAACAATTCCGTCAAAAAATCTATTCTCGAGAAAAAAATACATGCAAATTTCCATTTTTTTCATTATAAAAGTTTCAAGGAATTAAATCTAAATGAATGAATTATTCGTAAAAATACAAAGCCGAAATATTCAATGGAAAACGATTCCAATACACCTAAAGCGGAACCATTATATGGCTGAATTAATTTGAGTAATTCATTGGTCTTTTTATCTATTTTTAATACAGGATTCATATATTTCGTTTCACAAATAAAACTTTTTTGCTCATTCGAAAAAAAAGACAGCGGCAACAATATTTTGGAATGAAATAGGTCAACCGAAAACAGCGTTTAGCTCTCGTATAGTTTTTCGTTTTTATACAAATGGCGCTTTCACCGTAAAAAAATAACATATTTTTACTCGGCACATTGGCGTCGTCGAAAATCTAATATGCATGTGATAAAAGTCCCAACAAAACTTTCAGACCATTTCAAGCATAATTGGATGAATCATTCCACGAGAAATACGTAAATTTTCAACCGAAAAAACATGTTGAGTTTTAAATTTGTACAGGCCAACTTCTAGCGATCGAGAATTGGATTTGTGTACAAAAGAATCGCAAATTCGCTATACGCAAGCGGAATTACGCTTATTTATATAATATTTCGACGTTTATGGATTATTTCGGATATCCAGGGGAGTTAAAGAAATCGCAGGAAGGAGAGGCCTAGCAAAAGGAACACCTGCTCCGCACAAATCTCATAAGGAATGTTTACGGAACGTGTTCCGTATAATTGAATTATGACGTTCACCAATGGCGTGTATCCTCAAAAGCGTGGAAAAAAATCGCGAAAATTCTCGTCGCATCAAATCGAAAGAAAAAAAATGATAAAACATTAAATAAAAACGTCGAAAATCGTGGAACCGGCAATAAAATTTCAATTACGACCTCTCGCTGCTGGCGAAATCGAATTTTTTTTCATCATATTTTTTCACAGCCGAATGGCGGGAAAGCCACGTCATAGAGTGCCTTTCAATCAATTCGAACTGTTTTCGAGATTACATTGTTTTCAATATAGACCTGCGGAATATTGAAAGTGTTTTAAGAGGTAAAACCGCTACCGCTGAAGGTGATTAAAATATGCAAATGTGTGTGCGAGTAGAAAAATTTACGTATAAATTATATTAAAGGTTATGTTTGTATGTATTATAATGTAATTTTTTAAAAAAAGTTTGAAGCGAACGAAAATAATCCGATATCGAATTTTTTTTGGCCTTAGTCGGGTGGAAAGTCGGGAAAAGCAAGTCAGGAAATTAAATGAAAGATGCGCCACGAACGCGAGGAGGCATACAACAAAAAGATAATTAGAGGAAATTGTGAGGTTTTTTCCAAAAAAAGATACCGATCGAATTAATCTGTACGCTTCCGTATTATGGAATATTTAATTTAACATCATGATGGATTAAAATGAAAATATTCATCCGGAACGATGTATAGTTCAATAACTAATTAGATTCCGAAATTTTAATATTAAAAATAAAATAATCTGTTTAAAACAAAACATTTTATAATTGATTGTATGTAAAAATATTTTAGATTCTTCCGATACTCACAATAAGACAGAAAATATTCTGTTCAACTATCATATTGAATATTTTTGTCAAGAAATATTATCAATAGTAACGAAACCTTGAACGTAACACGATAAAATGAGTTAGTTTAAATTGAGTTTATGAAACTTATCGAAAAACATCCAGCTTAGCAGTTTGGTACCTTCATTATACCTATTCATAGGATATTTTTTCCTAGGTCGAAATCTCCTATAATAAAGCTCTCAACGAGCGCACACGTTTCCGTGAAAAGCCTCCCGAGGTTCAATCTCACCTGACCATTCGTTTGGTCGGCAAAAATCACGGGTCCTTATTTATATCCTCACCTTTGGCCCAGAGCGAATTTTTCGGTGTGGTAGGCCGCAACAGACAATCTCGGAAAATATTCCACTTTTGCTACCACCTTTTACTTTAATATATTTGTCTATAAATATACATGAGTTCAGGATGTCTATATATTTATTTGAGATAGTATAGTGCTTTTTCATGACGATGCGTTATGTGTTATGTTTATGAGGTAGTTTATCTTTCTCGTATTAAGAAAAAAATCTTTATTTTTATCAAAAGAAAACCGGTGAAAAAAATAATATTTATGATTCGAAATAAAAAAAAGCATAATGTATTATAAAATTTTGTTTTAGTTTAATGACACCGTTAAGAATCTTTATTATACCAACAATGCGGAACGAGTAATAAGAAACCTTCCGGGTTTAATCGTTCTCGAGGGAACTAATTATCTAGAATTATTTAGTTTCTAGTACAATCATCATTTTTCCTAATAAGAAAACGAAAAAAAATGTCATGATGCTCAAATTTTAATTCAATTTGAAAAAAATAGGTGTTGGCTTATTCGAAAGATTAAGCATTTCTAATTAGTACGACAGTAAAATTTTACCGCTAGAAATAAATTTACTACGTTTACTTCCTAAATATTACGACGGAGAATATTTTTTCAGTGGTTACAATAACGCAAAAAATCGGTTGCGAGACCGTTAAATAATGATGGCAATAATTCTTATGTGACACGCTAAAGATAACTATTAGTCCAAGAATGAAGTTCCTTTTTGCACGTTCATTTAACGTCGTGCCGAAATGGTGAATTTTTTCCTCGGCCAAAACGAAAAAATCCAGATAGAATAAGTATTATATAATAACGTACACGCGTATTCGGAAAAGAAAAAAAAAATACACTGTTCAGAGCCTAAAATTAGAATATTCCCATCGCTTATTGTTTAGTCAAAAGCAGAGCGCGACGCGTGCGACATGCAAAAACGAAGCGGAACAAGAAAAAAGTCCTCCTTTGTTATCGCACAAGTGCCGAAAAAATACGCGAAATAAATCGTTACAAATTTTTCACCTTCGGCGAAAAAGAAACTGGAGAGCTTTCGAACAATATCATCGAAATCTATGGCGCTTTGAGAATGGATTCGAGGCACGTACGTGTGGGCGCGAAATGAATCTCTCAGGTTCGTCTCCAATTAACTACGAATTTTACCATCGTTACCTGAACGAAGTAAGCATGGAGTTCAGATTTAACCGTCGTCGACCGATTGTGTAGTTTTAACGATCGTTTAACTGTGCGGAGTCGTTAAAATGTTACCGCGGACAAAAACTATGCCCGAGGGCGGTTGATTTAAATGCGAAACTCCTGCGAATGTCACTCTCGCTTTTGAGTTTAATTTATTTTAATACTATTTTAAGGATCAAAATTTTATTTCATTGGTATATTAATGGATCACGTTTTAAAATTAATATAAACGTGATCATGAGTAGTTTTGTAAAAAGCGTTTTTTATACTAATTGTGATTGTCGTGTATTTGAAGTTATCGCTATTTTATGGAAAATATTTCGCATATAAATCGTTTAAATTTAGCACTGAAAATGCTGCATTTAAGACCTGAAACATTTCATGCACCGATTTAATCACACAGCCTAATTCATCGTGAAGCAAACGAGAAGAAAGCGGCAAACGAGGTACCCAAATTTCCATATACGAGTTTCAGGCTTCGAAAGCGCTAAAGTTCCCCAACCGACCGAGTAAACTTTGTTTCAAAACACACATATTCACATAAAAAAGAATATACGCACTAGAAAACGCATACATATTCAAAATTCACGCGCTTTAAACCTATATGTGTAGGTCAAAAATTGCGCAGCAAAAAGACGTTTTTAGGAAAACAGGTTCTCAAATGTTATAAATTTTCCAACAATTCCGAAATTGAAGATCGTGTCTAGAATACTCAATATGCTATTTTCGACGCAAAATGTATTTGGATTTGAGATAAACATAGTTTTTTTTTTTTTTGAATATTTGAACATACAATGATCATTTTTTTGTATATGTTACGATATGCAATATATTTTTTCATTGTAGTATAAAAATATTTTAATAATAGGAAAAATATTCTCATATCATAATCACGGATATCTGTCTGTCTGTCTGTTCGTTCGTTCGAATGAAGCTCGCGACTTTTTCGCGAATATGGTCTTTATGCGTTTACAGTTAACGTCTATAATATGATGCTCATTACCTACTGCCTCTGGCTTTGCCTATATGTCGTAATTGTGACTGGTTTTATTAATTAAATATTAAATATTCAAATTGAGTACGGGCATCGGGCAATCGATATTACAACTGGCTTTGCCATTCCAATTTAACCTGTATGCCCATTAAAATAACGCCTATAATCTTATATTCTGGAGACGTTTCGCAAGGGCACGGTTATAAAATATTTTTGCATAGATATATTTAATTAGATAATAGTATGGTTATCAATTCACAGCCGATGTTATTAACATCGGTCCTATATACTAGTTGTATAAATAATGATTTAAATAAACACTAAAAATCATTCAAGCATATTACTAATTTTTAGGTCATAACAAAATTGATCAATATCCATATAATATTACTTAATTCATTGTCTATAACCATCTTTCACATCATATTAAAATTTTCAATCTCTTTTAATAAAAAAAAAAAACGTTTTCGAATCAAAATACAGAAGCAGATAATTCTTCGCATACGTAGTACCAGCACTACGCCTTACATCAAATTTTTCTCATCCGCATCAAAATTTACCAACCCACCCCTCACGAACAAGTCATAAAGACTACCAAACATCCATCCACCACAATCAATCCTCAATCGAGGGCCACGCGTCCCGGAAATTTCCCGAAAACCTTTGCCGACCCTACGCCGGAGCACGCGCCTGTTTATTTTAGAGCCACCCCCCCGCGGTGGAGGGAACAAAGCGCTTTTTGCGAGCCACCCACTTAAAAATTTAACTCGGAGCCTTCCCGCCTCGGCTCGTTGTTATGCTAATGGCGTTCTCCTCCTTTCTGGCGAAAGTGTGAGTCCTCCGGAGTCGGGAATTTTCGGCCGGGAACTAATCATGCGACTCGGCCGAGTCTAATGAGATGCCCGAGGCTTCGCAGCCAGGGCGATTACGGCTGCGAAAACAGACCTAATTCAATTTCGGTATCTGTGCTCGTTTTCGGCATTATTTATTTACTCGTTGTTTTTGTGTGTTATGGTTTTTTAAAGTGTTTTGCGCGCGTTGACCCGCGCGCTTGTGTGAGGAAAATCGGTCGGTTGTTTGCCGACAATTTTCTGCAACATTGGCGGAACGCTTAAATGCGGTTGTGCTGTGGGCTTAGATGAGATTGGTTTTTATTCGATATGGCTTTATTATAAATATGGGCGTGTTGAGTCTTGTCGTTTGTGATTGTGTGGTGTTGGCGGTTTTTTTTTCGGTCTGCTTAATTTTATTTACTGAGTCAGATTACTTTATTTTTTTCATCTTAAACACAGAAACAATTTAAACAAAGGTGACATCTCCCTTAGGACATTTTCTGTATATAGAAAAATTCAAAGACTTATAAAAGATTTTATTAAAATTTTTATTTTTTTTGTACTGATTCCAAATTTTAAATTTTTTGTATTATTATATTACTGGTATATAGGCCCAATGTTAATAACATCGGTATGTGTATCTGTTTATTTTACAGTCGCCATTCGCAGCCCTAACACGCGATCAAGCGCACCATCACGACCTGAACAGAAAATAAACGGCGTATCCGAAAGCCCTTTTGCACGAACCTGACGATAGAATTCATATCCATCCATTTCAGGCATGCTAATGTCGGCAATGATGACTTCTGGTTTGATTTCAGAGGTGAGAATTTCCAAAGCCCGGCTGGCACTGTCGGCGGCAGCGACGCTGCCACCGGCCGAGGCGACCGCCAAGACCGAGAAGCTGAAGTGTTGCTGAATTGCTGGTGTCGCTCATGCGCCTCGTTGAACTGTCGCTGCTGCTACCATGACCACGCCAGAACCTGGAACGGCGCCTTGCCCGCGCTGTCCAGCACGAGGCCGAATTCACGGTTGGCGATGAGCTGGTTGCTGATGACCTCGCCCACCTGTGCGTCGGCCGTGCGCAGCAGCGGCGCCGCCGCCGTGACCGTCACCTCCTCGGTGGCGGTGCCGATCTCGAGCGTCACGTTCAGCGTGAACCGATCACCGACGTGGAGCTGGAACGGTGCCCCGACGTAGCGGTTGAAGCCGGAAAGGTCCGCCTGGGCGGAGTAGGTGCCCGGCAGGAGGCTGCCGAAGACGAACGCGCCATCCCCGCCCGTGACCGTGGCGGTCGGAACGCCCGTCTGGGTGTTGGTGACGACGACGTCCACACCTGGCAGGACGCCGCCCGACGCGTCCTTGACGACGCCGGTAATCGATCCGGTGTTCTGTGCCGACGCCGAAACCGTGAACAACAACACGGCCGCAACCATGCCGAGAAGTTTTGCAGACATACCTGTCTCCCTTATCCAGCGGGCGGCAAGTTACCCGAACCTGTCCTACAGGTCAAGCAAAACGTGTAACGCGCTGGAAAGGTCGAAGGGTCCGGCCGCGGGACGCCCGGGGCGTTCAGGAAGGCGCGCGAAGGAACTGCGCCCGCTCGACCCACTCGGGAGCGTCGCGCCAGCGGTCGACGGGCTGCGCCACACGCCACGTCCAGTTCTGGTCGTTGACGGTGGCCGGCGTGTTGATACGCGCGTCCCAGCCGAAGACATCCTGCAGCGGCAGCATCACCGTACGCGCCGCGCCGGCCAGGAGCGCGCCGAGGATGGCGTCCCGCACGTCGGGCACGAACGGCGACGCCGCGGAGACGCCGCGCCCCGCAAGGCTCGGCATCGCGAGAAACGCGGCGCGGTCCTCGTCCTCGAGCTCCCGCCACCACTGGGCGAGCGGCTCGGTGTCGTGGGTGCCTGAGAGGGCCACGGACACCTCGGGATAGTCGGCGGGATCGACGAACGGCTGCCCCGC
>JAOXNN020000066.1:1519747-1544581 GCA_028571205.2 Hydropsyche betteni | reverse complement strand
AAAAAGTTCATTCGTTTCCATGAAATATTGAAAGATGAATACGCGATACGTTTATAATCATGAAAATATTATATCAACATAATATTAATCTATAAATTGCACATGATGATGAAATATCAAGGTAATTTCAAATTGGCATAAAATATTTCACAAGATTAATACACACATAAAAGAGGTCTCAAGAAGTATATAACTGTATTAATCATTTTTCAATAAGTCATTCTGTTTACGAGTTAAAAACATTTTCTGAATTTTTTTTTAAACTCCTCTCATATCGTTGAGAACCACATACTGTTAGTAGTAAATCTTTAAACTAAATTATCTCCAAAACGGTTACTCTTACGAATAAAAGTTATCCAATCTTTTTAGTAAGCTACAAATTTGATGACTAATACTTTTCATTAAAAGTGACAGTTAACGTGATATTCATGAATAACCGTTTTCGGTGACCTTTACACTCACGTACAATTTTATATTGACCTCTTGTCAATATCAGCTTTTTTATTTTAATAATCACAATTAAGTTTCATACCGAAATTCAGTTTTCCTATAGTTTCTTCCCATCCAATATCATTATTCACTAGTATATAGGCCCGATGTTAATAACATCGGGTGTGGATTTGTTAAGAAACGGAAAACAATAAAATGTGAAAACCCGATTGTGTGAACCCAAAATGTGTACCCGATTTGAATATTTAATATTTAATAAATAAAACCAGTTCATTTGTTATTGACACAGACATCTGTCATCGATGATTATATATATGTATAGGGAATTCAAATATTTTTTCCGCTGCGTGATAATCGACGTATTGCATAAGTCAATAGATACACTTCCATACGAATGATATTATAGACGTTAAGTGCATGCGCATAAAGACCATATATGCATGAAGAATAATTAATTAATCTTATTGGCGCGTCGTTTTAAAGTCGCGAGCGTCATCGACACAGATACACAGACAGACAGACACAGAAATCCGCTATTATATACAGGGGATTCCTAAATTTGAAAACATTTTTCTCTTTTTATTTTTTGTGTCGATTCGACACAATATAGAACGACAAAATCCGACCGAAACCCCCCCCCCCACATTCAAAGACCTAAAGGAAAAACTGTCCGAAATTGAATCGCTTACCCAAGAACCAGAAGGATCGGCCACAACAGATGTGCTTAAATTATTTGTTAATGAAATTCCTGCGGCTCGCAAATGGCGTCCCGCGGGCGACGCGCGGCCGAAAGAAACACCCCCCCCGGGACGCCCGAAAAATAATCCGACCTCTAATTTTAAGAACGTAATTACCCCCCGCGGACTTGCGCATTCTCGAAATGGTAATTTGAATGTGTATTATTAACGCCGGCCGGCATCATCGCGGCCCGCTCCCTTGTGCCGGTAATGCTGAATCGACCCTTCCGCGTGCGTATGTTCTTTTATTCGGTTCGGGTTGTCAAATGTTTTGGGGGGGGGTGGTTTTTCTTTTTATATTTCGTGAATAATTTTAAGGTAAGTGTGTGTTTTTGTTGTTATTGTCGTATAGTAAATACGCCCGATGTTAATAACATCGGCTGCCCAATGCCTATACTCGATTTGAATCCCCTATATATAATATAATAGCGGATTTCGATGTGTGTGTGTGTGTGTCTGTGTGTTCATCTGTTCTATGACGCTCGCGACTTTAAAACGACGCGTCGATACGATTATTTTTTTACATCAATAAAATTATTCTTCATGAGTGTATGGTCTTTATGCGTATACACTTAACGTCTATAATATCATGCTTATGAAAGCGTCTCTATTGACTTGTGCAATACGTCGATTATTACGCAGTGGAAAAAATATTTGAATCCCCATTACATGTATATAATCACCGATGACAGATGTCTGTGTTCGTTTGTGAGGCTCTCGACTTATCGTTCCAATTTAGCTTGTATTCCGTTCAAATATAACGCCTATAATCGCTAAACGAGAACGGCTATAACGCGAGCTCCAAATTTTGTCTTTATGGTCATTATAATAACGACTGTTATCTTATCCTATATGATCTTATATTCTGGAGAAATTTCGCAAAACTATGGTTATTAAATATGTTTGAATATATTCATTTTTTGTTTTATTACATCACGCAACGTTATAAAATAATTTTGTTTAAATATATAATTTTTTTTATTTTATTACGTAATAGTGTGATTATCAACAGCCGATGTAGTTAACATCGGGCCTATATACTAGTATTTAATAAAACCAGTTCATTTATTACTGTCACAATCATGACATTGGCAAAGCCAGAGGCAGTAGGTAATAAGCATAATATTATAAACGTTAAATTTATACGCATAAATACTATATTCGCGACAAAGTCGCGAGCGTCATTGAACAGACACACACAGAAATCCGCTATTATATATAGGGGATACATAAAATATATAATGATCTTTTATGTTGATATAACTAGTGTAACTACACCAATTGTGTATTTTCATATTTTATATTAAACGTTTTAATAATTAATTTAATTAAATCGTGGAATGGAGCGGAGCACGGACCGGAGCTGGAGCAAGAACATACTTTGATGCCGGAGCAGAGCAATTAAAAGTGCTCGCTCCAAAGCCCTACAATATAGAACAAAGTTTTCCTTATCAAATTCTTTTTAGTATGAGTAAAATGAGTATTTTTTCAAATAGTTTGTTTTTAAAGAAACTTAACTCTTCAAAACCTGAATACAAAAATAATTTCTTATGAAATGGCTTCAAATAAATACGTCGAGTTTTATATAATATATTATAATGTACGGATGTAATATAATATCACTTAACTCCATCAAACTGATCCAAAAAAAAAAACTGAAAACTAAATTAGCGCAGAACAAACACTAAATCCTTACACAACACCTGATTCATTCCCAAAAGAAATAAACACATCAAAGAAAACTAGTGTTGCGCAGTCGAAAAACGGCCATTCGAAACGGAATTAATTCCCGCCGCCTAAATTATGTACATTTTCCTCGCAGTATTATTTTATAGGTGGAGCACGTAACTGCCGCCGTTTGAGTCTTACATTATTGTAGGCATTTTGAGCTTTGAGAAGCTCTCGGAACCACGGGGTGGCCCCGAAACCAGACCGCATAACGAAATTACACGTTCCGCGGCCTGTTTTCCAATTTCCACTGATAAATGGCGCTATAATCAGGCTCTACCCAGGTACAAAACTCGGCTCGGCCACCTAAAAATGATCTTTATTGTTACAGCCGTCGGACGAGAGCAAAAAAATAATTGAATATCGAAAAAAACGGGCCGTGGCACGTGGCTGATTCGATTTTGGTAAAGGGTTCGTTTTTCCTAGTGTTTCTGCGCGTGGGTTATGAAACGGTTTTTATGCGTTGTATAAAATTAGAAATACGTATCAAAATTGATTATGAATTTAATATGAATTGATTCATATTCGAACTTATTCATTGAAATTTAAATATATTATATTAGAAAACCTTTTGCTTACGATTTTTTAAATGAAAATATGTTTTGATGATTCATATACGAGGGGTTCGGCAAAAAATACGGCTAAGCGCTAAAATTACAAAATTGAGTTTCTTTTATTTACTACAAAAATTAGTACTGTTACTACGAAAATTAATAAACATTATCTCGAAAGATAACAGTACTATGTCGGGCTACTCCTAGTTATATTTGCATCTAAATACATGTAAACTTTTTTCTTAATATCTCAGAAAGTGACAAATGTCGCTTAGCCTTTTTTTCTGCCGAAACCCTCATATTGTAAATATGTTTTTTGTAATTTCATAATAATTATTTTTTTATCAACTAAAAGTATCCCATAAATTCTGATTCATTGAATTTTTTTATCAATCTTTAATACTTACCTTAAAATATAATGGGAAAGAATAACAATTTAATAATATAATGTACTTAATACATTAAAGAATCTCGTTACCTTAATTAGAGCAAGATTAATTAGAAAGTAAACCTGATTATATTACTAAGTAATTAATTCTATACTTAATTGTTTTATTTTAATTATTAAATATCAGTACGTTATATACGTTATAACTTAATTAAATAAAATATATTATGAATAAAGCACAATCTATTATTCTAAATTAAAAAAAAACACATGGTTTATCATTGAAAATATTGTATATTGGAAAGATTATAATAACACATTTTTATACCGCATAATACAAGACTAATTATTCCCGTCTTTTCGCAACGACGTACATTGTCAAAATTAATGGGATAAATATTCGGTAGATTCAGTAATGCAGTGCTAAGCGTTTGGACAAGTGATCTTTTCGGTTGATTAATGATGGCCAAACAAGGGATCGCGACCTCGCCACTTTCATCATTTTTCCCAAGTTATTCTTCCGCGTTTATTGCTCCTCCACGGTTAATTAAATTTAATTTATTGCTAGCGCAAAATTAAAATAAAACTCGATAAGATCTACGAAAATAATGGATAGAGCCGAAAATGAAGTGTCTTCATAAGCGAATTTTAATTAAACTTTTTATATTACGCACAGAAGCTCGCCTGTGTGTGAGTGAATTAAAATTTCTACCTTTAATTATTTTATATTAAGCATCAAATTCTGGTCCATATTCCTTAATGCGCTGAAACCCTGTTTGAAATATATGTTTTCATTGTTCTTTATAGTTGTTGTAAAGGGGCAATTGCGTCATTTAACTTTTACATACTATGCATATTCATACGGAAAAACAACACATGTCGGCAATAAAATTAAACCGATATAACGACCGAGGTGCTGCGGCTTACTTGCACTATAGACACGTAAAGCCTAATTCGTAATTTTATACAATTTAGTAAAATTTCTACATCAGCGTCGTCCGAAAGTGTAACGCGACCATGAATAGTTTATGTTTGTTTCTCTTTGTTCGCGCAGCATTAATACGTATCCGGGGCGAAAGCCTTAATGGATTTTGTATTTCGTAGATTTTTCTTTGTCAGTGTGTTTTAGTACAAGAGCTGGTACACAATAATGTGATTATAGCCGCAACCTTATCCTCTTAACTGCCGTACCAGACTTACACTGTGTTTCATATTATTTAAACGCGCAATTGTTGTCGCAGGTGATGAATATTCAATAGCGAAAAAATCAAAATCGGAATGTGTTCAAGTCGGAATTATCGCAGATTCGTATTTGCAACAAAAGCAAGACGGTTCGATACTATAATAAAAATAAAAATAAAAATAAAAATTGAAGACCTATTTACGTTGAGAAAGATTACTTTCGCGCTCATAAAGAAAATTGTTTTTCGTCGAATTTCGTCTCATCTTCTGAAAAAATAACAGCAGCTTCGATAAACGCTGGCGTTTTTATTTCTTAAGAACGGCGTCCATTCGGCGCTATCAATTCACCATAAAATTTTACGAAATATAAAATTCGCATTATCTTATATATAATTGCTAGCTATTTGGAAAATGTCGATCACGAACTTTGATGTCTAATTTGTTTTGTGTCGCTATCTACAAAGTGCATACGTTACCGAAGCTCTTCCGGTCGACTTAATCTTCAATATACAAACTATTGACGCAAAATTAAATTAATTTCAGATTCAATACCCACAGAGCAACCATGTATTAAATTGAGCCATATAACGAAATACAATCCCCTGTATATAATAGCGGATTTCTATGTGTCTGTCTGTCTGTATATCTGTGTCAATGACGCTCGCGACTTTAAAACTACGCGCCGATCCCCTATATATAATTCTTTATGCGTATATGGTCTTTATCCATATACACTTAACGTCTATAATATCATGCTTATAAAATCGTCTCTATTGACTTATGCAATTCGTCGATTATTACGCAGTTGGAAAAAATATTTGGATCCCCTATACATGTATATAATCACCGATGACAGATACTGTGACAATAAAAAATGAACTGCTTTTATTTATTAAATATTAAATATATTCAAATCGAGTACGGGCGTCGGGTAGCTTATATGTCACAAACAAATAACAAAAGAACTATTTTTATTTTATTTATTAAATATTAAATATTCAAATCGGGTACACATTTCTGGTTCACACAATCTGGTTTTCACATTTTATCGTTTTCCGTTTCTTAATAAATCCACAGCCGATGCTATTAACATCGGACCTATATATGTACTAGTATATAAGATTAATTGACTAAACGTTTATTTTTTTTTTTTCAAAGTTTTCTATTGTACGAATTCCTAAGAACACTCTAATGCAGACACCAGATTTATCGTCGACTAAATTGAAACGAATTTAATAATCTTGCACCACCAGTCGGCAATGGGTTCTTGTAATTCTGGGGCCACCAGTGGCGGAGTCGCAGTGCACGGCTTTCACCCTTAGAGTGTGGGGCCCGTGATTTACCTTCCGGCGCAAGGGTCAAGAAATGTAATTAAACTTACAGGCTGTAGTGTTCCGGCCCATTAAGACATAGATATTCAACTCAGAAACCGCAGACATGTGACGGATTCGTTACTTGGTCACACGCTTTAAATTCTTCTTTATACTTAATTCGAACGAGTCGGTTGGAATTTTCATCGGCGACATGGGTGTTAATTTAAATGGGGTCGAGTTCGTGTTGGACACCTCTGTTAAGGCTCAGACGGACGACTATCTAGTGGAGACCCAAGACGGCAAAGAATATTCGCGATGGGGCTTAAAACTTAATTGTAAGGTTTTAAAATTTACGACGGTGTCTGGTGTGTGCGCCAGTCTACGGGAGCCTTAATCGCTTTGTTTATAACTTTGTGTGTATGTGCGCCGCGACAAATTTTCGCGTCCTGATTTACGGACAATTTAATCCAGGCGAGGTACTCTAAATTTAATTAATAAAATTTAAAGAGTCTAGAGGTCATTATGTTATATATAATATAATAAATAACATGCGCTTGAAACAAATGCTTCTGACAATTTATTATCTGAAAAACTAAGTATAATCAATGCTAGGATGAATAGTAAAACGTTTTATCGTTTTAGCAAATGAAAATTACATCGTACATCTCTTTGAGATATTAAGTATAAACCTGTGATGGTATTACGAAACTTTCGGTGCTAATACAACGCACGGACGCCAACGTATCGCTCAAAAACCAACAGTTTGTCATTTAAAATAAGTATCGCAATCACTCGATAGATGGACTGTCAAAGGTGACAGCTCGCAATCGCGTATATATCTCAGTAGTTAGGATGTTTGAAATTGGAATCTCTTTTTTAATTTGTTCTATTTACCTTATAGATATGTCGTTGAGAATGGTCTCGAAGGGATTTCAGTCATAATATTTGTATACTATCCATCTATCGAGCGATTGCGATACTTATTTTAAATGAAAAACTGTTGGTTTTCGAGCGATACGTTGGCATCCGTGCGTTGTATTAGCACCAAACTTTCTCCGAAAAAAAAATAATATTACAATAATTACCTATTCAAATAATATTAAATAAAATATTAAAGGAAAGTTTTATACAACACGTATTGATGGTATACGTTCAACTTTCTTTACATATCATCCTCGAACAATTTATCAACGGACGCACACGCGAATAACGATAACACGATACGAGCGAAGCATCCAATTCGTGATTTATGATTGAAAACAATAAAACTCCGCTCTCACACAGTACAATAATTGAACAACAAAACGAAAACACCGAGAGTGATTTATACGCGATATTTAAATAGGCCTTTTTTCGCGGCCTATTATAATACACGCGCAAAAAACAAACGCGGCACATATTGATTGCGTATTATGCTCGCGTGTGTGTACACAAAAAAATAACACAGTATACACATTTCCCCGCCATCATTGCGATGCCGATTTATTGTTTGACTCCTTGTGTACATACGGGGAGTGTGGCTTTTTTTTTAAGTTACTCTGCCGAAAAAAAGGGCCGCGGCTTTTTAATATTCAACCGCACGATCGCCGAGCTATATAAAGTCAGCGGGTTTTAATTAAAAATTAATTTGTTTTATCGTAGGTCGGCATCGAATATAAAAATGGCCCGAATGGGGATGCGCCACCGTTGCCGACCCACACCACTGCCCTGTAAATTCTGGCGAGGCAGTCAGGAATTCTGGTTATTCAGCAAATATAACGCGGAGATATTTTTCTGTGTTTCGTTTTATTTTTTTCCGAAAAGCGTTATCCGGTTTTAAAACACTCCGGGGTTTGTCATTGTTAACGTACGAATGCTGAGTCAGCAACTGCTCGCTTTCGCAACGACCGAGAGCTTTCGCGCAAATTATGCTTTTTCGCGGGCGTTATCCATCATAATCGCTTCATCAAATAAGACAAGCATTATTTTCGTAACGCACTTTGTCCATTACTTGATAATATGTTTTTCATACGTTTTGCGTCGCTTTTGTTGTACGCGAGACGGAAACGCGTGTTGATTCCTCCCCCGAATGTGACGCATATTAAAAATGTGTCAAGGAACGAATATGGAAGACTTTAATCTGAAATTGTATTGAAAATCCGACTGGTATGTAAACAGCGGAAGCTATTCTTGACATATTAAAAATTTTCAATATAATTAAGCTTTGAAAGCTCGAGTTATGTACACATGAATATTAAATAATAATAAAAAATCGTATCCGCTGTATATAAGAGATGCAATAAAAGAGACAATATACCAGCAAAAAAATCTCATAAAAGTAACATTCACAAAGCAAAGTGATTCAAGTATGCTTGTACGTTCACCACATATATTATAAATTCATGGTTTGCAGAAGCAGGCTTTACATAAAATTGCACAGAAACCCGAAAAAAAAATCTAGAAATAACGAGCCTATTCAACGCGTAAACTGAAGCGAACAACCTTAATGACACTAGAAGCTCAAGTAACCTCTACAAGAACAAAAAAACGGCATTTTACCAAACTATTTACGGAAAACATACGAAAAAGAACTCATTTCACATGGCGCAATACCGCATTTTGTATCAGACCTCCGCAACAATCCAGTGGCCATTAAGTATGCCGGTTGCGTCGCTTCACTTTGAGCGTGGAGGCTTTGTTTCGGCCCGAAAAATACAAAAAAAATTAAATGCAGCATTTTTAAGATGTTCACGTTACATATTTATACCCCGCCGGACAGGGGTGGGTTTAAATACGAGTCTGAAAAGGCCTCGTAGGTGGCGGCTGAAAGTGGTGTTTATGTAATGCCAGAGGGCCGAGTTTGCATGCGAATTGCGCTTATTATGCCCCATAATGATCTCCTTATTAGCAGTTACCGCCCCGAAGGTGGAGGTTGCATATTAAAGTGGTGGAAAAAATTAAAAAATTACGTATAAGTGTGAAGTATAGTCGCGAGTCACATTCGCGGACGAATTAGCCCAATATTACTTCAAACTAAAAAAATTTCAATAAAATTATATAATGCTTTAAAGTAAATACTTAAATAAAATCTTTGAATATCAATCATTTATCATGAGAGAGTATACAAAGTTATGGACATATGCTTTGACGGAAATACGATAACGCGTTTTGATACGAAGTTGTATGGAAATGTAGGACGTGTTAAAATTTAATGGGTGATTAATACGTGCATATTTAATGAATTTTGTGAAGTGTGTAGGGGATGAAAGGTCGTGTGTGGGTGCAGTTGCATCGAAGGGTTCGTGTTATTCTGTATGTTCAAGATAAGGTGAAATTTGCATTAGCAAAAGTTACTTTTGTGTTTATAATGTCGATTCTAATCAAGCGTGTTGAACATTGAATTAAAATATACATATAGCACGTATAATACTTTGTATACAAAAAGTAGATTATTCCCATAATATATAAATCAACTATAATAACATTGTGCTATTTTATTAAATAAATTCTCGGAATAACCATTTCGAAGTTGACTAGCGCATGGCTTCAAGTGTTTAACTTTGAGATAGAAGGTTAAATATTCCTTATTGAATGAACGATAGAGTTTTCCTTAAATAAATTTAGAAACCTTAATTTTTCCTTCAAACTTCTTTATGAAATATACATAATATGACTTGAATTATTTCAATTTAATTTTAAACGAATACGTTTAAGCTATATTTCCCAGAACCCATTAAAATACGTAATTCCGCCACCACCGCTATGTATCACACACACACAAAATCTTCCGCCCCACACGAAATTCGCCGAAATTCGCAATATGCAAACGAAAGTTCGCCCGCTGAAAACTTTACAAAAGCGAAATATCGAAATGATAATATATCGCCCGACACGTTCGACAACGGTTTCTCGAAATTGAAACGCGATAAAATAAACAGCGAATCTGCAAAATGGTAATGAACGCGCGAATTGTGTCCGCAACAAAGAAGGCACATTTTTTATCCTCTGGCCCTGCGAAGGGCTTCGTATTGATTGCAAGTTTTTCTCGTTGATAAATCGTCTTTGTTTCGACATCGGGCCGAATGCGTTCGCTCCATACATGTAATCAAAGATTAATGTTTCGGAAACACAATATATTGCACGTATTTCAATTAAATAAAGACGGTATATATAACAAATGTATTTATATTATACTAGTATATAGGCCTGATGTTAATAACATCGGGATGTGTATGTGTTTAATTTAAAGTCGATGCCTGTACCCGATTTGAATATTTAATATTTAATTAATAAAATCAAAATAGTTCATTTGTTATTTGTTTGTGACATATAGGCAAAGCCAGTAAACATGTATAGGGGATTCAAATATTTTTTCCACTGCATAATAATCGACGTATTGCATAAGTCAATAGAGACGCTGTATAAGCATGATATTATAGACGTTAAGTGTATATGCATAAAGACCATATACGCATGAAAAATAATTTTATAGAGGCAAAAAAAATAATCGTATCGACGCGTCGTTTTAAAGTCTCAATCGTCATCAAACAGACAGACAGACAGACGGACAGACACACACACACACACACACAGAAATCCGCTATTATATATAGGGGATCTACGTTGATAAAATCGACTGATTTTTTGTCGAATAAAAAAATATGCACAATATTTAATAATAAAAATCATTCATTTCACTAACTTTTTCATGCGTATAATCTTTAGGGTTATATAAGTAAGAAGTTAATTCACATGACAGAAATTATGGGCCAAATAAAAAGATTAAAATGGCAATGGTCTGATAATATGAAAAGACAAATGGTTGGTAAACGGGCACGTGAAATATTAGAATCGAAAAATAAACCAAAACGAAAAAATCAAATAAAAAAAAGACTGCGTGAAATAGTACAAAAAAATTTACACATTTTTCAAAAATAGTGAAATATATAGGATAAAAAATGAACAAACCAAGAAAATTCATATAAAATAATATTTTTTTTAGAATAATAAACATAAAAATATCAAAGCGTTAAAATTAAGACGCAATAACGCAAAGCATAATTTGAAACGGAAACGTTTCACATAACCAAAGTTAAAAGCTCTATATTGCCGTGGCGCAAAGTCGGCCCTGATATTTAATCAAAATTCTGCGGCCCAGTCCGGAGGAGCGCACCCACGTCCGCCACGGCACGCAAAGGGTTAACGCAATTATCGGGCGAAATGATTTATAATAACGGTTATCCCCGCAGCCGGGTTAAGCCGGCTGAATTATTGCCGCCCCAACTATTCTACGTACGGATAATTCGATTTCGTTTTAAAATACGTACGTAAGTAATTGTCGGCCGTGTGTGGTGCTCGAATCGTGAGAATTTCGGGATTTGAGTTTCTTGGTCGGTTTCGCGGTTAATCTGTGTTTAAAAATGGGTTTCGAAATGGTGGTTGTGAGTGGATTTGATTATTTGCGTATGTTGTGGAATTTTTTGATTTGGAAAAATGTATGTTTTATACTGTTTGGTTGAGTTATCAATTCACTACTGTACTGGGTAATTGTGAGATTAATTTATTTAAGGATTCACATAAATTAAAATTAATTAATTGAGAAATATTCTCGGCCTTTACCAGATTTAATGTAATTTGATATTTTTAATATAATGTAAAATATAATTATTCTAGGTAATAAATTCACTCTTCGTAACACAGAAATTGTAATTATGACAAAACCATTTGTTTGATCGTTGATTTAAATTTCAGTTAATATATAATATACACTTTCCAGTGACGGCTCAGTGAGATTAATTTGTATTAGTAAAAGCTTTAAAGTTTCAACACATTCAGTTTTACGCCAACGGATTATATAACAATTTAATTAAATTAAACGATTTTTGGATAACACACGAATGAAATGAGACACTTCTATATAATAGTTTGATCATTTCCATAATAGTTAATCCACCATTATATTATTAAAATATCAAACTCACATACAGTTTTTACACTTCAAATTCAACAAGGATTCGTAATAATGTCTTTTATCGATTACTAAGACAACGGTCTTAATAATATTATACTTTCTTGTATTTTATAAAATAAACTTTATTATAAAACGTCCAAATTCAGACGTAACATAATCAAAAGCACACACCCGGCGATAAATCGAGTATATTAAGGCATCACCTGCTTTTAACGACCGCGTTTATTTCGCGCACAAGAATTATCACCCGAAGAGAGGAGAGCGATTCGACACCGGAATGATTATTGGATTCGGTCATTGTGCGCAGTAAAAAGGCCCCCTAAACACGGCTGTTTCAGAAGCAGATTACTCGTGTGCGTTGTTCAGGTTTACAGGTCTTCAGCGGGGGCCGCTGAAAACGATGTTGACTGAAATTGGATGCCGGGCGAGGTGGTCCGAACGGGACGTTAATGGAGTACTAATCGATTTGCGGTGATGAATTACCGGAGGACTATGTACGGGCCTTATCCGTTTCTCCGGCCTTCGATTGGGAAACTATGGTTTTACATACGATTCGGCTGAAAGGGATTTTTTTAAAGGTCGCCGAAGGTTTGACGGTCCGTTTTGTCGAGGGTCGGGATTTCGTTTGGGAAATTGATGGGCGATTTTTTGGAATTTGTCGTTGGGGCGATTCGGATTTTTCCGAATTGGAAAGTGATTTTTTGTTAAAGCGTATGTTTGAATTGATGGATCGAAATTTTTCATATTGTGTATTCTGGGAAGATACTATGGACTTTTTTCGGGAAAATTTCGGACGTTGTCTGATTTTCATTTTGAAAGTTTGTTCGTTGAGTTGATATAAAATATATGTATATTTTGGTATCTTTGTTTATTTATTGGTTTTATTACGCGGTACTGACGGACAAAATCTAAAATTTTCAAGAATGAATAATGGTCGATTTATATGGAAAACTTACAAGGTTTTAGTGCTTAAAGTTTTCGACACGTTTTACAAGTTTTATGTAGAGCTTTTATAAAGAAAATATATTTATTCTATACAATGTAGTTTAATAATATACTTTCCCTTTGTTGAGTTATAAACTAAATATAACGTAAAAAAAGTTGCTTTAGATAAAGCTGCGGATATTCTAGCGGTAACAACATTTAACCGAGTATAATAAACAACTATGCTTTGTTTAACTTTAATTACAAAACGACAGGCTATTTAATTCAAGTGCTCAACTTTAATAATATTTTTCATAACCTTGAGCATAAAACAATTGATAAAATTTCAATTCGAAATAAAAATCATAAAACCTATTAAAAACACCTCACCCACTTCCCAAAACACCTAATGAAACGACTCCAAATTTATCCTTACCGATTTAAAACAAAAGCCGCAGGGGAGATAGAGATTCCTCGAATCGGAAATTTTTTAATTAGGCTGAAACTTTGCTTCGTCTGAAGCGTCGCTGTCGGCCAACTTGTTGTTTCGGCGGTTTTCTGAAACCGGAGGAGAGACACGATCGGCTGGACCCGGATTGAGATGGGTTCGCCGGGCATGGGTTGGATTTCGGTTCAGCGCAGTTGGAAGGCGACCTCGATTGGAATCCGGGTCGGTATGAAAATGTCGAAGCTTTCAAAAACAAACGCGAAAGCTCCGGCTCTTGCGAAACCTCGAGCCGGATTCTCGAATTAACGAGGGAGTGGCGTTTTGACGGTTGACGTCTTTGAACGTCTCGGTTTTTGAAGACGTATCGATTCGATTGTGTTATTCTAATTATAGAAACTTATCATGTTTTTCGGAAGATTGGTAAGAAAAATGTTTGAGTAGTTCAAGTGTAGCCGTCGGCGATGTTCGTTCACGGAAAAGGGTAGCATCTAAAGTATATTGGAGAGACTCTTTCGGGAAGGACCACCATAAAATCAACCCCATCCAATGATTGAGATGGCTCTGCTACATTTGGAAAGGAAATCGGAATAATGCAACGGGAGAAAGAATCCAACACAGATTTGTATCAGATATATTCAAGTATACATTCCGGGAATATTTAAACGTTATGATATTCAAACAAGCTCAAACGTGTTACAAGGGTAGATCCAATATTTGGCACACCTTGAGAATCAAACCCTACTCTTCCAACAAGCAAACACCACGCAACGCCCACATATTGTGCCAGTAGAATAGGCAAGATAAAACTCCACCCGTTGATTTCACATCGTCCGATATCTGGGTTGTGCGGAATTAATAAATAGGTACTAGGAACAATGGTACGCACCGTTGAATGGGTCGGCAGCCTGAACAATTGCTGAATTATTTTGTGACGGTATGCGAAATCCATTTCCGACCGTAATCCTCGAATTCCTGATTTTATCGAAATATTCGACACCATTGTTGCTATGGATATGAATTTTTTATGAAATATGTTTCATGTTTAATGAAATTGTTTGATATAAGAATTTAATTTATGTCGAATCGTTTCATGATGAGTTAATACGTTTGTTTTGATCGAATTGCAAAAGATTGTATATGTTTAAGAATTGTATCGAATCGAATTCAAAAACAATTATCACTAATGATATTAATGATCAATTTCGGTACTTATAGAAATCCGCTTATTAATTCGACATCGATGTTAATGAAAAGCGAATTTCCACAATGCCAACGAAATTAATCATGCAATAATATCAACGACGAATACAACCCAAATTGGAAAGTAACATCCGAAATTAATAAAAAACACTTAATCGAAAACTTAAATTACAAAATTAATGAAATTTTAATATAAAAAAATATCTCTACAACGCATTAAATTTACAAAACGAGAGACTAGAAGCGAACAACAGAGGACACGTCCCCTCAGAGACGCGATAATAGCATTACACGAACGCAACCCGAATTTCGGCATTAGCGATTAACCCCCCGCTTAATTTATGCATTTAATAAAATAATTAAGAGCAAACCTTAATAGCTAGACAAATATTTTCGTTGTGCCGGCAGTTTCCGTACGGTGAACCCGCGGAATTATTTACAGAAGATTGATTAATTCGTCCAGATTTATGGACAATCGTATTTAACGACGAACCGCCGCCATGATAAATGAACACGGACCGAAGGCTGTACGTGTGTCCGAAACGCGGATTTCGTGTAAAATAAAAACGCATGCAAACGTACAGATTTGTTTATAAAAATGGCCGCCATCTCGTAAAATATAACGACTGCGAATTTATGGCCCGCCCCTGCGCGAGCTTTTTCCCGCGCTTTTTTTCATATGTCCGCCCGATTGCGCGTTTATTTTCGCTTGTTTATTGCTCGTTTCAACAGTGTGGTTCGCTGATTGATATTAATTTTGGCACGGAGTTTGCGGAAATGATATTGAATAGGTTTTTGCGAGTTGCGAATTTTGGGTTGACATATGTTCGGTGATTTTCGATGTTGGTGTGTATTAGGAATTATTTTTGGTAAATTGAAATCTATTTCGGTTAAGGAAATATACGGTCATTGTTTGGTGCGTCCTTCGGTTTCGTTTTTGTGCCCTTATTTTGAAAATCGATTTAGATTTCTGAATTCTTTATACAAGAGTATCGAAAGAAATTTAAACAGAAATAATTGACCACTTTGGATTGCTTTCAAAACACAAAATACAAAAAAAAAAACCAATTTTCTTTTACTTCAGCAAGTTTTCAATAAATAATCATGCATTTTCAATAATTTTATGTTGATGTAGAAGATTTATTCTTATTAAAGGATTAAATACACAATCAAAAATAAGATTTGTCTACCATGTTAGTTTTCATTTGAATATTATTAGTAAGTGTAAGGTTTTGAATTTTTTCTTAGAAATCGAAATAATAATAACTTGAAAATTGTGTTACTTTAGTATGTTTGGTTTAAAATGTTCCAAACGACCTATCATCTCTTAAAGACTTAAAGGAAACCTATGTAACAATCTGTATAAGATATAATTTTTTTAGATTATAATAGAAAAAAAAACTTTTATTTTAAGTATATTATATTAGTTCTAATTTATCACTGAATTTAAATTGTATAAAGTTTTTTTCAGTAGATAAATATGGAACCCAAGCACTACGCGGAGATTATAAAAAAATAAAAAAATAAAATCTCTATTTTATCAAAGGAGCTTTATTCTATAATGAACGTCATACAATATAAGCTAAATATAATGATGATAATAAGAAACTAAACAAATAGATTTTGAGATATTTAAATGAATACATTTTTTTTATAAAACAAAAATAAATTCAAAACAGAATCATATCTCCCAAAACTCTCGTCCTCAAACATCGAAAGCAAACCACAAACAAATAACTATTTTTCTATAAAAAAATATCCTTTCACTACCAAAATTCCAACCAACACAATTTCCATACAAACATCACCCGTTACGCCGACCAAAACAAAACAACCAAACCACCCTACCCCAAAAAAAAACACACACACACATTACCCAACCCAACCGAGGCCGTCCACTGCAAACGAACGATGAGTTATTATCTAGAACCGTTTCGCCCCCCAATATGTTATTGGCGATCCGCTCATTCGCGCCGCTTATTTATTGCGCCATGGAAACTCGGCGCTATTTGCACCGAGCCATCCCCACGGTCGTTATGATCCGCCGAAAGTTTCGCGATAAATCCGCCGCGTAACTAACTAGTAATCTGATCAATAACGAGTGTGCTAAATCGAGAATGGCCGCCGCAGGAAGTGTGGGGATAAATCGCGAGCGTCGTTTACGGCAGGCTCGGGCTTGCTATGAGCGCGTGAACGGACTTAATCATGTGTGTTGTTCGGTTTGGGGGTGTGTTTTGATTCGGGGTTGGTTTTTTTTTTGGAAAGATTCGGTTCGGTAGTAGTTGGATTTCAACCTGTATTATATTATAGTTTTGAAATCAATATCTATCTTAATCATTGCAAAATATTTTGAATACTAGTATATAGGCCCGATGTTAATAACATCGGTTGTTAATTAAGTATTTATATATAAAAAAATTAAATCTATGAAAAAATATTTTATAACAATTCCGTTGCGAAAAGTCGATGCCCGTTATATAGAGGATGATGTATAGGCCCGATGTTGATAAAATCGGGCCTATACATCCTCAATTAGTGAATCAAATTAAAATACGCATAAAAATTATTATTTAAAAAAATTCAATCGAACTATTGTATAAGTGAAAAAAATCATGTCGCCATCTTGAGAATAAAGTAATTATGGCAAAATTTAATAATGTTCCGTATTTCTTAATCTTTATTTTATTTTTTTACTCAAATTTTGTAAATAAACAATGTTTAAGTAGTCACTTTCATTGTTTTCAATTCAATTATGAGTGACACAAATGATCAATTACAATTTTTTTTATTATCGAAAAAAGTCAGATACTGGAACAATTATCATGTTTTTAAACTGGTTATAGAACATTGAAAATGCAAACATTTCAAAAAATAAGATTTGTCACGTAATCTAGGAAGTACAAACAATATTTTAATATAAAAAGTCTCACTATTTAATAAAAAAACAGAACAATATAATTTCCTTAAATCGATCAAAAAAATTCAAAACCCAATTTAAAATTAATCAAAATCCACTTTAAAACATCGCCGATTCCACGAAACTTCCGAAACGTCCACACAATACATCCCAGAAAAATTCATAACGAGCTCCGACTTATTAAATTTGACGAAAAGGCTTATCGGGCCGAGCCTCGAACTAAATTCGCCGTATAATCAGATCGAATAGACTCCGTAATGAAGAACAAATTGGATCGAAATTTAATTATATCGGAAATACCCCCCATCCGCGCTCGGCGATTGTTGCCTGGGGGGGGGGTTCGCGTGTAATACGCCGACAATGGAAGAACGCCATAATGAGCTATGTCTGTCGTTGCTGAAAGCCGAGCCGTTTCAGTGTCGTCGGCAAACGTTTCAGCCGGCTGATGAGGAAACGTGCCGGTGCGGTCGCGCTTATCGATCCGGGTTAATCAGTGTTATTTGTTGATCGCGCCGGAAGCGGGAAATTGATAACGAGCACGTTTCGTGATCAATCGGTGATTGGAAATTGTTTTTTGGTGTGTTCGAGTGTCGGTTCGTTTGGTGTGGAATGGGTTTTTTTAATTGTTGCGAGCGTGATGCTTATTGGAGGGGATTAGTAAGGGTCTAGTTTTGGGCGTGAGGTTGCAAAGGAGTCCGGCGTTGGACAGTTTTGTAAAATTATTTTTGACAGAATTTATCAATTCTGTTCGTATTCGTATTTGATTTGATTCATGGTTATCATATCCTGAAATCGGGTTTAGGTTCAAAAATTTTATCGGGTCTCCTCTATTTATCATTTTTTTTTTTATTGAATAATTTTTAGTATTATGAATATCAAAAGAGTCGTAGACAGAAATTTCGGGAACTGGGAAAAAATTTCCATTTTTTTTTTTTGTAAGTGTAACATTTCCTAATTTTTCCATTTTTAAAAATTAACCGAAATACCAAATTTTCAAAAACGGTCACGGGCCTGGAAAATTTACTCCCTTTCAACGGCTCTAAATACAGACAATTTGAATTATAGTACAGTATACTCTCGATTATCCGGCTGCGGATCATCCGGTTTGCGAATTACCATATCTTAAATATATTCAATTATTTTTTTTAATTGATTTAAACTACAGAATTTTTGAATGAGAAAATGTTACTGATCCGAAAAAGGAAACAAACGGCGTGATATAATAATATAAATTTATTCATTGTACTTTTCGTTTCATAATAATGAAATGAATTATTATGAATTCTTGTAGATTTGAAGTGTAAAATGATGAACTTTTATTATAAAGTTTTGAATTTTAAGTGCAAAAATTGTAATATAATTTAAAAAAATTCGTAATAATGTACTAATTTTTGTTCAATTTTGGTGACAAATTTGAAAATGGTAAATTGTTAAAAATCAAATAAACGATAGTTAATTCTGAAAAACACACGTTAAATTATATCAAAATAACTACCATTGACTGTGTTAATTTTGAATAATCCTGTATCAGTATTTGAAGACAAACAAATCGTTTCAATAATTTACTAATTGTAAATATATTTGCACAACTCTCACTCGAAATTATAACGGACATGAATTTATCGAATACAAATTTCATTTCATTTATACATTCATCATCAAATGATTGAAAAAGCACATATTAAAAGTTTATTGACAATAATGATTACATGATAAGGATATCAAACGAATTATTAAAATCCAAAAAATTTTTTTTTTATTTCTTTTATATATTTGCAAAATTTGTAAACTGTATAATATACCAAAAAGTGAAATCAGTTGAAATTGGGGCACTCTTTTAGTATGCGAATTACGTGTATATGAAACGTTGAACGCAAATAAGTTATCCATCACACACTTCCGCGGCTAATCTGCCAATCCATAAATGTCAAAGCCTCTCGTTTTGTGGAACCGGAAGAGGACTGAAAAGCCTTCAGCACGACGAGTGCAGAGCGAAAAAAGCAGAAGAAGAACCTTCGGGGGCACAAAAAACGCGAAAAAAAGGAAAAAGCACGTTTATTGAGCGACGACGACGACGCCGCCAAACTTTGAATACGCCTTTCAATATTCCATCATTTCGCCATTTATTCGTATACGCAGAAAGGGAAGTTTCACGAGTCACACACGTGAAACGATGTTCAATAACGTGTAGCGGGCATACGTTCAATTTCTCGTGCCATGTTACGTATATAATATATGGAACAAGTGCGGAAAAAAATTGTGAAAGAAGAAAAAAAAGCACACCCGCACGTCCATTACTTTCGCGTGAATGCGAACCGAAATGGTTGCGGGTTCGTTTCATACTGGTATCGATCTAATGTGTTTTTTGTGACTTAAAAATTGGAGTGAATTTGTGAAATTGCGTACGTTTATGATG
This sequence comes from Hydropsyche betteni, assembly GCA_028571205.2. Classification (NCBI taxonomy): domain Eukaryota; kingdom Metazoa; phylum Arthropoda; class Insecta; order Trichoptera; family Hydropsychidae; genus Hydropsyche; species Hydropsyche betteni. The sequence goes on along the minus strand of JAOXNN020000066.1, from coordinate 1,524,374 downwards.
TATGGTGTGTGGGGTGAATTTTCGCCGAATGAAAAATTCGATCATTGTTTTTCGTGACAAACGCAATTTGCTTTAATGTGTTAAGCGTATAAGTTTTCGAAATATGGAAATTTTCCTAATGATTTTGAGAAACTTTATAAATATTATAAAAATACTATATTATAATAAATTTACTCATGTTACATAAATTTGAAGAATACATTCATCCTCTTTTTGTAAGGTTCCGAAATAATAAGGTTCAATGAAGTAGAACCAATTTTTTTTAACACGGTATAAAAACACAAAAAACTTATTATTATGCTGCAATGGTAAGATTCGGTGCAGGCCGGTATACTATTATATTCTAATTATAAGTATGTAATTATGGTTATTTATTTCGATTTTATATGGGGATTTTTTTTTACATTACACATTTTTTATAAAGTACATTTGGGTGGAAGTTCTATCCTTATATATTCTAACTCCAATTTTTATGTGGTCACCTTTTTTACGGTAGTCCCTGGAACGTAACTCTTGTGTAAAAAGAGGATCGGGTTTATTTTAAAAATCTGCATAGTATATATTGAATATTTAAATGTCCATCAAATATCACTTTCAAAATCATACAAAAATTATTTTTATGTTATTTTCTTTGACATTTACACGTATATAAATTTGAACCCATAAAAAATTCATTCTTGTATTTTTCCCGATAAAAATGCGCAACACCGAACCGCCACTCGATCGAAACCGATACACCTTCCGAAACGGCAAAACAAGTACAAAGCCATAACAAAAATTCACTTCCACACAAACACAAACATTTGTCGAAAGCGTATCTCGAATCCGAACACAAACACGACGTTTCGTCAGCACGTTGTTTGTTCGGCTTGTTGACCGCTCGCACACGCTCGGTTACATTTTCAGCAACATGGCGTCTGAAATTTGCATTTTGCATCGAACTAGCGGCAAAAAGGTGACGCAGACGTTTCGCCATAATGACAAGAGTTTCGCTGTAAAATCCTGAAATATGCCCTACACGTTTCATAAATATGCATCGCTTATGGATGCATTTCTGTGGAAAAGCGGCCTTTTCACCTGCATGATGTCGCTGGTGCTTTTCAGGCGGTATGTGAACTTTGATGGTGAATGTGTGTGTTTTAATTTAATGCTGTTGTTAATTTTGGTTTTTTTTAGTTTTTTTGCAGCGTGAAAAGTCCTGTGTTCCGTTCGGAAAGCGTAATAAAATTTTGTGCGAAATGGGTTTACTTTTTCGCATTTGAAATGTTTGTACGTTTTTCGCACGTGCTCCGCTGTAATGTTTGACACTCATTTACATGTTGAATATTTAAGTAATATAACGAAAAATTTAGTTTATTAATTTTATGAATTTAAAAAACATATACTAACAAAAATTAATTAAAACACTTTCAATTTATACGAAGCGTTTATTCAAGTATTTTCATCAAATTCACGGACGTCTAAACATATAAAATGTTCACTCAATACCCTGCCGAATTCATTGAATGTAAAAAAATCTCATTCGAAGTCTCTTTTCTCGTTTTAATACGGCTGAGAATTCAATTCATATTGGACTAGGTCCGTATTTTTTTGCGGGTCACTGTTCCGTCGAAGCGGACGCAAAAAGGGAAAGCGAATTAGCTGAAAAAAAGCCATTAAACCGATGAATTATGTAGTTTCGGGGACCAACAGATATTGCTCGACATACGCCTTCTGAAATATTAAATGCGGAAATGTGCCGCCGAAAATTAGCATACTGTGTTGGGTTGATGGTTTCTCATATTGTATATGTACGCCTTATATCATATAATATTATTATATTTTATTAAGCTGAAGTTTGTATGCTTGCGAACGATTTTCAGCATATTTCAGCTACAATATAATGGATACACAATGAAAATCAGCTCAAAAACTGAAACCTGAAAGAATCGTTTCGTTTAAAGTGCTCCGAGAGATTGCTCGTTTCATAAAAAGAAGGGATTTTAAAGCTTCCGGAGCGCATTACCGATGCAATTTTGCATTCTTGGAAGCTTCAATGTTCATGCATCGCTTGGGAATGTTCAAAATATTTCCCGATATCATATACAAAAAAATCGACCCGGAATTATAAAATTTGAATGTAATGAACCAAGTATTGAAATTTATTTAAATTAAATAATTTATAAGGTAATATTTTGAATATTCCTCGTTCAATAAATTAAGGAAATTTGTTATTCAATGAGTAACTTCCTACAGTATCGCTGGAAGGGCTCTCAGATATTTTTCAATTAAAAGGTCAAAAAAAATTTAAGTAATTTATTACGTTAATAATAAATGGATTATGGAGCATGGTTGGTGTGAAATTTAATTAACTCAAAAAAAATATTTTTGTACCTACAGGATCTAATATTTAAATAATTTTAAGTAAGTACTTTTCACGGGCGTTTATAAAGACTACGCACTCAACTTTTTTCATATATTTTAAATATAATTTTTTTATAAAAAAAACTAGTTTTGAACTTAGATTTTTTCCTCATTATGTAATAATAACTTTTTTTCATAATTATTAGATTCAATTTTAAGCGAAATAATTTCACTGGAGTATTGAAAATCAACTAAAAAATAAGCCTTATTGAAGCTTCGGTTGTTTTCAATTTATATTCATAATAGAGCAACATCTCACTATGCATGAGGAAACCATTAAAAGCGAATTAAATTTCCTTCATAGGATTTTCGCATCAACTAAAATTAAACATTCAATCGCTTTGAACAATATCCATACAAGCAACCTCCATCAAAATTTATGCATCGTCGCAACTAGTTAATCATTAATACGTGGTTTCTATATTAATTAATAATCCCTTTAATTTGTTAATATTTATGACATCCGTGACAATTTACGACCACATCGACAGTTAATTTAATTTAACAAATATCGGATACGACTCTGGAAGATAAATAAGATAATAAAACAAACTACGGAAGTTGCAATTCTACGTACAAAAACAAAAGCTAAAGACGAAGAGGACGATTTATCATTGAAGACCGCCGGTGAATGAAACTAATGGAATATCCAGTGTTATTAACAATGGAGAATACTTAACATGGAAACGTCACAAACAAAAAAAATTTTATATTACTTAAATTAAATACTGTAATATACTATTATTTTATTGTTATTTTATTGGAATTTGAATTAAAAAGTCTCATTATGAAATATTATTAAAGTGAATTTACTTCTATAATTTTTGTAGAAGAAAAAATATATTAAATTTTCAATAAGAACAAAAAGTCCAAATCGTTTGAAAGGTGCCAAAAATCTCACAATGTTCGACGTAATACAAACTGACAGTGTAAAGTGAAATGTTATTTTATTTTTCGGTTCGCCATGAAGGAATCCGAAAAGAATATTTTTCGACAACGAAATGGTCTGTAAACAAAATTACGATATTTAAAGCGAAAGTTCCCCTAAAAAAAGTATATAATAATATTTTGGAGTAATCTACGAAAAAGGATTTTGCCTGTACGTGTTTTCGTCGTAAATACGTACTTGAACTCGAACGTACGTTTTGAGTGGTTCAATAAAACTTTCGAACGATTCGTGCAACTTTTTTTTTATTACAGTAAACGTTCGATAAGTTCTAAAGCCGCTTTCCAAAAAAGTGTAATGACTTCGACTCGTATTTTATATCGATTTCCCAGTATATTTTTATCAACTTTATCTGTTCTGAGGATAATTATAAATATAACTCCCTTATCGATACCTAGAATATTACCAGTCAATTACACATATATTACAATTTTACGTATAATATATAAAACACGAAACATTTGATTACTTTATAACCACCTATTTTTATATTCAATTCACAGAGTAAGCAACAAAAGATAAATGATTCAGTATATTACGCACATCAAAAATTCAACGAAAAAACACCTTTTTTTCTAAAAAATAATCACATAAGAACCAAAATAACACCATTTTACCTACAATGAGCATACAGTATAAGGACATATGAGCATTCAGCCGAATCGCGAGGGTCACAGCTCGAATCCGAATAGCACATCATTAGAGAGCCCCGCCGAAGTCAAAGCCACGAAATGTTATACGTTTTCAGGTCTCGACCGAAGGGTTGATTTAGATTATCCCTTCGGTGGCATGGTGATGCGGCAAATGGACCTAGGACGACCCGGAGGCCTCTTATGATGCGCGCCATTTTCCGCGAAAGTTGACTCGTCGCCGGATACATACGTGATGTAATGAATTTGGCGTTATGCTATTCGAATGTCGGTTTTGTCGGTGGGCTTGAAATTTTTTGTTTCGTAGTGTGATTTGTAAGGTGTTATTGGGTTGTATTGGGCACTATTGAATGTGATGGTTATTTTTTGTTGAGGTAAATATTGTGTTGGTCTTATAATATAGTAGTTAGTTTCAGTTTAATATAATTTTAAAATAATGGTGCCACTACAATTTGTCCAAATATAATTCGTCCAAAACTACCCAAGCCATAATTCATCCAAGGTTCAAACGACAATTACTATCGAACGAAAATATTGTTTTGATGCCTTGAACAGGAATTGTAACCTCTCTTTATGGCGTGTACGTAGTTTTCAATCAATCTTCGAACTGAAAATGAAATGAGTATAT